>JARQOD010003432.1:0-65023 GCA_033576555.1 Oophaga sylvatica | reverse complement strand
AAAAAGTGGTAAAAAAAATCATAAAAAAAAAAAAATATTCCCCAATAAATTCATTTTTTCCTGTAAATAAAAAAAACAAAACAATAAAAGTACACATATTTGGTATCGCCGCGTCCGTAACGACCCCCCCTATAAAACTGTCCCACTAGTTAACCCCTTTAGTGAACCCCTTAAAAAAAAAAAAAACGAAGCAAAAAATCAATGCTTTATCATCATACCACCAAACATAAAGTGGAATAACACGCGATCAAAAAGACCGATATAAATAAACATGGTACCGCTGAAAACGTCATCTTGTCCCGCAAAAAACAAGCCATCATACAGCATTATCAGTGAAAACATAAAAAAGTTATAGCTCGCAGAATAAAGTGATGCAAAAATAATAATTTTTTATATAAAATTGTTTTCATTCTATAAAAGCGCCAAAACATAAAAAAAATTATATAAATGAGGTATCGCCGTAATCGTACTGACCCGAAGAATAAAACTGCTTTATCAATTTTACCACACGTGGAACGGTATAAACGCCTCCCCCAAAAGAAATTCATGAATTGCTGATTTTTTTTCATTCTAACCTCCCAAAAATCGAAATAAAAAGCAATCAAAAAATGTCACGTGCTCAATATGGTACCAATAAAAACGTTAACTCTACCGCAAAAAATAAGACCTCACATGACTCTGTGGGCCATAATATGCAAAAATTATAGCTCTCAAAATGTGGTGATGCAAAAAACTATTTTTTGCAATAAAAAGCGTCTTTTAGCGTGACAGCTGCCAATCATAAAAACCCGCTATAAATAGTAAATCAAACCCCCCTTTATCACCCCCTTAGTTAGGGAAAAATAATAAAATAAAAAAAATGTATTTATTTCCATTTTCCCGTTAGTGTTAGAGTTGCGGCTAAAGTTAGGGTTAGGGTTGGCGCTAATGTTAGGATTAGGGTTAGGGTTGGGATTACGGTTAGGGGTGTGTTAGGGTTAGGTTTGTGGTTAGGGTTGGGACTAGGGTTAGGGGTGTGTTGGGGTTAGGTTGGAGTTAGAATTGGGGGGTTCCTGCTGTTTAGGCACATCAGGGGCTCTCCAAATGTGACATGGCGTCTGATCTCAATTCCAGCCAATTCTGCGTTGAAAAAGTCAAACGGTGCTCCTTCACTTCTGAGCTCTGCCATGCGCACAAACAGTAGTTTACCCCCGCATATGGGGTATCAGCGTACTCTGGACCACAAGAGTTATTGTGCAATTTGTCCTATTTCTCCTGTTACCCTTGGGAAAATAAAAAAACTGGGGGCGACAAAATCATTTTTGTAAAAAAAAAATGATTTTTTTTGTTTTTACGGCTGTATGTTATAAAACTTCTGTGAAGCACTTGGGGCTTCATAGCGCTCACCACACTTCTAGATAAGTTCCTTGTGGGGTCTATTTTCCAAAATGGGGTCACTTGTGGGGGGTTTCCACTGTTTAGGCGCATCAGGGGCTCTCCAAATGCGACATGACGCCCCCAGACCATTCCATCAAAGTCTGCAATCCAAAACGTCATACTTCCCTTCCGAGCCCCGACGTGCGCCCATACAGTAGTTTACTCCCACATACTGGGTATCAGCGTACTCAGGACAAATTGGACAACAACTTTTGGGGTCCAATTTCTCCTGTTACCCTTGTGAAAATAAAATATTGGGGGCGAAAAAATCATTTTTGTAAAAAAAAAAAGGATTTTTTATTTTTACGGCTGTACGTTATAAACTTCTGTGAAGCACTTCGGGGTTCAAAGTGCTCACCACACATCTAGGTAAGTTCCTTGTGGGGTCTATTTTCCAAAATGGGGTCACTTGTGGGGGGTTTCCACTGTTTAGGCGCATCAGGGGCTCTCCAAATGCGACATGACTCCCCCAGACCATGCCATCAAAGTCTGCAATCCAAAACGTCACTACTTCCCTTCCGAGCCCCGACGTGCGCCCATACAGTAGTTTACTCCCACATATTGGGTATCAGAATACTCAGGACCAATTGGACAACAACTTTTGGGGTCCAATTTCTCCTGTTACCCTTGTGAAAATAAAATATTGGGGGCGAAAAAATCATTTTTGTAAAAAAAAAAGAGATTTTTTTATTTTTACGGCTGTACGTTATAAACTTCTGTGAAGCACTTTGGGGTTCAAAGTGCTCACCACACATCTAGATAAGTTCCTTGAGGGGTCTAGTTTCCAAAATGGTGTCATTTGTGGGGGTTTCCACTGTTTAGGCAGATCAGGAGCTCTCCAAACACGACATGGCATCCAGCCAATTCTGCGTTGAAAAAGTCAAACGGCGCTCCTTCCCTTCCAAACTCTGCCATGCACCCAAACAGTGGTTTACTCCCACATATAGGGTATCAGCGCACTCAGGACAAATTGCACAATAACTTTTGGAGTCTTGTTACCCTTGGTAAAATAAAAATTGGGTTGAAAAGATCAATTTTGTGGAAAAAATATGATTTTTTAATTTTACGGCTCTGCGTTATAAACTTGTGTGAAGCACTTGGGGGTTCAAATTGCTCACCAAAGATCTAGATAAGTTCCTTAGGGGGTCTAGTTTCCCAAATGGGGTCACTTGTGGGGGGTTTCCACTGTTTAGGCACATCAGGGGCTCTCCAAATGCAACATGGCGTCCAATCTCAATTCCAGCCAATTTTGGTTGGAAAAAGTCAAATGGTGCTCCTTCCATTCCGAGCTCTGCCATGCGCCCAAACAGTGGTTCCCCCCCCACATATGGGGTATCAGCGTACTCAGGACAAATTGGACAACAAATTTTGTCATCCAATTTCTCCTGTTACCTATGGGAAAATAAAAAATTAGTGACTAAGAGATAATTTTTGTGGGAAAGAAATAGGATTTTTTATTTCATGCCCGGGCATTATAAACTTGTGTGAAGCACTTGGGGGTTCAAAGTGCTCGCCAAAGATCTAGATAAGTTCCTTAGGGGGTCTAGCTTCCAAAATGGGGTCACTTGTGGGGGGTTTCCACTGTGTAGGCTCATCTGGGGCACTACAAACGGAACATGACCCCCATCAATGTTTGCATTCCAAAATGTTACTGCTTCCTTTCCAAGCCCTGCCGTGCGCCCAGTTTCCCCCCCCCACATATGGGGTATCAGCGTACTCAGGACAAATTGGACAACTTTTGGGGTCCAATTTCCTTGGGAAAAATCAAAAATTTGGGACTAAAAAATCATTTTTGTGGAAAATTGTTTTTTTTTTTTTCACACACAGGCATTATAAACTTTTGTGAAACACTTTGGGGTTCAAAGTGCTCACAACAGATCTAGATAAGTTCCTTAGGGGGTCTAGTTTCCAAAATGGTGTCACTTGTGGGGGGTTTCCACTGTTTAGGCGTATCAGGGGCTCTCCAAACGCGACATGGCGTCCAATCTCAACTCCAGTCAATTTTAGTTTGAAAAAGTCAAACGGCGCTCCTTCCCTTACAAGCTCTGTCGTGTGCCCAAACAGTGGTTTTCCCCACATATGGGATATTGGCGTACTCAGGAGAAATTGCACAACAACTTGATCTGCCCATTTTCTCCTTTTACCCTTGTGAAAATAAAAAAAAGTTTGTGAAAGATCATTTTTGTGGCTAAAAGTTAAATATTAATTTTTTTCCTTCCACGTTGCTTCAGCTCCTGTGAAGCACCTGAAGGGTTATTAAACTTCTTGAATGTGGTTTTGAGTGCCTTGAGGGTGCAGTTTTTAGAATGGTGTCACTTTTGGGTATTTTCTGCTATATAGACCCATCAAAGTGACTTCAAATGTGAGGTGGTCCCTAAAAAAATGGCTTTGTAAATTTTGCTGTAAAAATGAGAAATCACTGGTCAACTTTTAACCCTTATAATTTCCTAACAAAAAAAAATTTTGGTTCCAAAATTGTGCTGATGTAAAGTAGACATGTGGGAAATGTTATTTCTTAACTATTTTGTGTGACATATTTCTCTGTTTTAAGGGAAAAAAAAATTCAAAGTTTGAAAATTGCAAAATTTTCAAAATTTTTGCCATATTTGCATTTTTTTCAAAAATAAACGCAACGTATATCGAAGAAATTTTACCACTAATGTGAAGTAAAATATGTCACGAGAAAACAGTCTCAGAATCGCGAAGATCCATTGAAGCGTTCCAGAGTTATAACCTCATAAATAGACAGTGGTCAGAATTGTAAAAATTGGCCTGGCCATTAACGTGCAAACCACCCTTGGGGGTGAAGGGGTTAATTATCCTGGAGATATTGCTACTCTCTTCTGTATATCTAGAAACAAATGGAACCCTTATCAGTTCATTCTTTGGACGTTTCATTCTTAATAACTCTGATCTATCTTTATACAAGACGTTCTCTCTTGTTAGTCTCAAAAGTTTTTTAGGGTATCCTCTCTTAAGGAATTTATCCACCATTGAGTCCATTATCAGGTCCACATCCTCAACCTCACTGACAATACGTCTTACTCTCAATAATTGACTGAGTGGAATAGAATTGATCATATTTCTTGGGTGTTGGCTGCTATATAATAGCAGATTATGCCTATCTGTTTTTTTAACAAATAGAGTAGTCACTAGTCGTCCTGCCTTTTGTTTGATCAATACATCCAAAAATTGAATTTCATCCCTGGAGGAACTAATGGTGAATTTAATAGTTTCGTCCATCCCATTTAAAGATAGATGGAATGCTTCTAAATCTTCTTGGGTACCTGTCCATAGAAGGAAGATATCGTCTATGTATCTCCACCACCCCAATACATGTTGGAAGTGGTGGGACACATAGACGAACTCCTCCTCCAGCACCCCCATTACCAAATTAGCGTACGCTGGGGCCATATTGGCCCCCATCGCAGTACCCCTACATTGCAAAAAATATTCATCACCAAACAAAAAATAATTTTTTCTCAAAATTATATTCAATATCTTAAGAATAAATTTTTTGCCCTCCTGGGAAATATTTTCCTCTTTATCTAGCATTTTCAATACCGCCGCAGTGCCTCTATCGTGATCTATTGATGTATAGAGAGAGACTACATCAAAGGATACAAGGGTCACTTCATTCCCCAATTTTATCTCATTTAATTTATTTAGAAAATCTGTTGTATCTAGTATATATGATTTTAATTTTTTTGCCAGAGGATTAAGCACTTTATCCAAAAATGTACCCAGTTTACTAGTGACTGAATCCACCCCAGACACAATCGGGCGTCCGGGTGGGTCTCTAAGTGATTTATGCACTTTAGGTATAATATATAATACCGGTGTCCTGGGGTTTTCCATTAATAAATATTCATATAATGACTGATCAATAATCTGGAGGCCTAACGCCTCTTCTAAACAACTCTTAATCTCTTTTATTATCTTAAAATTTGGATCACCATCCAGTTTATTATATACCAATCTATCATTTAATTGGTAATATACCTCCTCTAGGTATTTCTGCTTGTCCATGACGACGACCGCACCCCCCTCAGCGGGTTTCACAATGATGTCGCCGTCATGGACCAACTCTTGTAATGCTTCATATTTAGTGTTGAGCGATATTGCTCGATATCTAAAAATATCGTATCGAAATTGTATCGCCGATAGCACTAAATATCGTCGATATCCGATTTCGATACCGGAAGTCCCATGTAAGTCTATGGGAACAAAATATCGAAATTAAAAAAAACCATTCTTGCCTTGTTGGTTAATTGTACATGAAGGAAAACAACAAAGACTAATGTAGAATGTATTGGGGGAGGTTGAGGAGACAATAAAGGCATACATGTTTAACCCAATGCATTGGAATAGCATTAATATATATTTTTTTGGAAATACGTTTGGATTGACTAACAAATTGACAATGTTGTTAACCTTTTTTCTATTTTGGCAAATATGTATGTTTCACAACTTCCATGCTCTTCACCTTTTTAACTTTTGCCAGTGCCACACTTTCTCCTTCATAATCTTCAGCAGCATCATCTTTCTCATCAAATTATTCTTCATCTTCACCTTCTTAATCTTCTTCTTAAACTTCTTGCTATTCATGTTTTTGTTTACATTACTCATATTGTTATTATTAAACTAATTAATCTTCTTCATATTCAAATTCTTCATCTTCTTCCTCTTCATCTTCTTCATCATATTCTTATTTGTGACAGAGATTCCTGTACTTGTAATCTGTAAAAGTATGAATTGTTCATCCTTCCGTTCTTGCTGTCACAAAAGATTTAAATTACAACAGTATTTGTCCTTGTTCAGTTTAGCCTGCAGCAGCAGCAGGCATTTTCCAGGGGCACCACGAGGAGGAACGGACTCACCCCCATACACTGCTTAGTCTTCTTCTGCTTAGAATTTAGAGCATATATTTTGCTCTTCATTTTGGTCTTATACTTCATGTTCTTCTGCTTTTTGATCTTTTGCTTATTGTTCTTCTGTCTCTTGTTCTGTATCTTGTAGTTTGTCTTAACCTTCTTTGTCCTGTTGGTGATCTTCTTCTGGGTAATCTTTTAATTTTTCTTTGTGATGGTGTTCAGGCTGGTTGGCTTCATGCTCGTCGTCCTTGTTGTCGTCATCTTCTTCTGGGTGGTCTTTAAGGTCGTCTAATTTCCGAGAAACAGCTGACGTTACTGGAACCCTGACGGGTATCAGATGGAGCAAGAGACAATGGAAGTAACGAGGACCAGCTGACTGTGCTGGAACCCGGACGGGTAGCAGAAGGAAAAGAGGCAATGTCACAACTGAGTACCAGCTGACGTTACTGTGACACGGTTACTAAGCAGGAGGTACCTGTGCTCCAAAGCACTACCAAGGACCAGCAGACGTTGCTGGAACTCGGATACGGAGATGGAGGCACCTAGGCCAAAAGCACTGGGGAGAACCACTTGACGGTACTGGACCCCGGACGGGTAGCAGAAGGAAAAGAGGCAATGTCACAACTGAGTACCAGCTGACGTAACTGTGACACGGTTACTAAGCAGGAGGTACCTGTGCTCCAAAGCACTACCAAGGACCAGCAGACGTTGCTGGAACTCGGATACGGAGATGGAGGCACCTAGGCCAAAGGCACTGGGGAGAACCACTTGACGGTACTGGACCCCGGACGGGTAGAAGAACGCACCCATGAAAATGTAAGTTGACAGGACGCAAGCCGTCCGCAGTTACAGAATCACACAGTCCTACAGTGGGTGCTTATCCTATTGTCACAATGGAAACCGCCTTTATTTACATATCCCACAGCACACATAGGAATCACCTAAACTGCAGGCACCATAGAGTCGGCTAACCCGAATGCAACACGACAGCACAACTTATTGGAGGATAATTGACGTTCACACTGCCAGGAAACAGCTGTCGTGCTGTAACCAGGCTGGCCAGGAGTCAGTACCCCTGCCAATTACTTACGAGCAACAAATGGCGGTGTTGTAGCCCAGGGAGTAGAGTTCAGGTGGTAGAAAGATGAACATAACCGGAGACATGGAAAACGTTGCCAAACAGTTATTTAATCTGAAAACGGACAGGCAAATTCAGGTGAGATCCATGCCTTGTTCATTTTCAGAAAAGTAAGCCGGTCTACATTCTCTGAGGATAGTCGCATGCGACGGTCTGTTACTACACCACCTGCAGCACTAAAGACACGCTCAGATAATACACTGGCAGCAGGGCAAGCCAGCACCTCCAATGCATACTGGCTAAGCTCTGGCCATGTATCCAACTTAGAGACCCAAAATTTGAAAGGGGAAGAGGCATCTGGGAGTACACTTAGAGGGAAAGCCAAGTAGTCTGTCACCATTTTACGGAAACGTTTCTTCCTGGTGACTGGAGCCGTCTCGGATGGTGTAGACCTTGCTGGCGCTGTCACAAAACTTTGCCACATTTGTAACATACAGTTCTTGCCCTGTGCAGAGGCGCTGCTTCTGCTCCCTCTTGTTGTAGAGGTGTCTACACTGCCTCGACGCAGAGAGCTGCTTTGTAAAGCAGTAGCAGCAGCATCTCTCTCGGCTGGAATGTACAACAGTATGGATTGCACCAGTGTGTCTTGGTACTAATGCATTTTACGGTCCCGGTTCACCGGTGTGATGAGGGTTTGTAAGTTGTCCCGGTAGCGAGGGTCTAGGAGGGTGTACACCCAATAATCTGACATGCTGAGAATGTGGGCGATGCGGCGGTCGTTTCTCAGGCACTGAAGCATGAAATCAACCATGTGCTGCAGACTCCCAACTGGCCAACAAAGGCTGTCCTCTGGAAGAGGCGTCATCTCTGTCTCCTCTGCATCACCCCACCCTCACTCTACATACTGACTACAGCGTTGTGTACCTTCCTCTGTAGGGATTTCTTCCTCCTCCATTGACTCCTCCTCCTCCTCATCCTCCTCACAAAGTGAGCCCTGCCCAGCCCTTTGTGAGGAACCACGTTGCGCTGACTGTCCTGAAGGTAATTGAATTTGTGACTCCTCATCCTCCACCTGTTTCAAAACCTCTTCCTTTAGTGCTTTCAGTGATTTCTGAAGCAGGCAGATAAGGGGGACAGTCATGCTGACTAGTGCATCATCTGCACTCGCCATCCGCGTTGAGACATCAAATGCACGCAAAACGTCGCAGATGTCCTTCATAGAGGCCCACTCAGTAGTGGTGAAGTGTGAACGGCGCAAATTGCGAGTTGATTGCGCCTGTTGCAGCTGATACTCCATTACTGCTGGCTGCTGCTCACACAACCGCTCCAACATATGTAACGTGGAATTCCACCTGGTGGGTACGTCACATATGATGCGATGTTCAGGAAGGCAAAATCTGACTTGCAGAGCTGCAATGCGCGATCTGGCCCTGCTGGAACGTCGCAAGTGAGCGCACTCCAGGCGGACCTTGTGCAGCAGTGCATCAAGATCCGGATAGTCCCTCAAAAAACTCTGCACGACCAAGTTGAGCACATGTGCCAGACATGGTATGTGAGTGAGGTTGCCAAGGCCCAGAGCTGCCACCAGATTTCGGCCATTGTCACACACTACCAAGCCTGGCTGGAGATTAGCTGACAAAAACCACACGTCGCTCTCCTGCTTGATGGCATCCCAGAGCTCCTGCGCTGTGTGGCTTCGATTCCCCATGGGAATTAATTTCAGGACGGCCTGTTGACGTTTGGCCACGGCTGTGCTCATATCGGTCGCAACAGGTAAGCGTTCACGGGTCCATGTGGAGGTATACCGTGACGGCTCGTGCAGGATGATTCTGAGGAACTGGAGTAGGAGGAGGAATCAATGTGCACAGACTGGATTCCTGCAATCCTTGGAGTTGGCAGAACACGTACAGCGCCACTGGCAAGATCTGTACCCGGCTCCACAACATTGACCCAATTGGCAGTGAGGGAAAGGTATCGTCCCTGGCCATGGGTACTGGTCCACGCATCGGTGGTCAGGTGGACCCTGCTACTGACGGCGTTTAGTAGCGCATGTTTAATGTTTCCCTCGACATGTTTTTGCAGAGCAGGGACAGCTTGCCTGCTGAAATAAAATCGGCTTGGCACATTATATTGTGGGACTGCCAATGCCATAAAGTTCCTGAAACTGTCAGTCTCCACCAGCCTGAATGACAGCATTTCAAGGGACAGGAGTTTTGCAAGGCCAGCATTCAGAGTCTGTGCTCGTGGATGGTTTGCCGAGTATGGCCGTCTTTTATCCCATGCCTGTGTTACCGATGGCTGTTTTTTGTACTGGGAGTGTGACGATGACTGTGAACTTGCTGCAGTGGGTGGAATAACAGTTTCTCTATGGACAACAGTGACCGAGGTTCTTCCATGGAGATCCTGTGAGGAAGCCAAAACAGGTGTGTGAGAGCTGGAGGTAGAGGCTCGAACATGACGTAAAGATGTAGGTGCTGCTGTAGGTTGGCCTACATCTCCAGTGTGTCTTTGGAACTCAGCTACGTGCTTTGTCCGTACATGTGTCCACATATTTGTGGTATTCAGGTTCCTGATATTTTTACCTCTTTTAACTTTTTGCTTACACAGCTTGCATTGAACATAGCAAATATTATCTACAAGTCTGTCAAAAAAGGACCACGCAGTGCAAGTCATGGGAGCGCCAATTTTGACATTTCCAAACTGGAGGCTACAGGCAAGCGAGTCTGCAGCCTACCTCTCCCTCCTCTTTGTACCGTTGGGACAATCTCTTCCTCAGAGCTGCTCCCACCACCTTGCTGTTGCTCACGCCATGTTGGGTCTCGGACTTCATCATCTCCACTACCCTCTTCCAACACTGCTGCTGTTGGATGGTCTGGGCAGCACCATGCTCCACAAAACCTGGCACCTGAGCCCATCATCATCATAAGATGCGTTCTGCGGTGTGCTGTCCATCGGCACTGGCTCACCCGCCTCTTCAGATTGAGAGAGACACAGCTGTTGCCATCACTGCATACTCCCTCTTCTTCAAATTGCAGAATGCTGCTTGCCTGTGCCCGTGTTTGCGAGCCAACAGATTCTGAGAACAGAAGCAGAGACTCAGCTGGCTCCTGTACAGAACTCTCTGACTGCCTTGGCAATTTGACAGGCGGTGAACAGACAGATGGTTGCTCAACAGTGTTGTGTTCCTGAGAGGAGGTGGAATTAATTGAAGTCGATGCATTGGCTGCCATCCAACCAACAACGGCTTCAATTTGTTCTTCCCGCAGCAGGGGGGCACGCCAAGCTCCTACCAAAGTGCGCATAAAGGAACGCTCACGGGGATAAATGGTGGATGCTGTGTCACTGAGGGCGGCAGCAGACACAGAATCCCCACGTCCTCTCCCTGCTGAAACTCCACGGCCACGACCACGTGCCTTACTCACTGACTTCTTCATCTTGGTAGATTGATAAAGAAAGTCAGAAAGTTATAAGGCCTAAGTGTGGTTATTACGCAGAGACTGAAGTGAACACTGAAACACAACTGTTCACAAATCACAATCTGTGAAAGGCTACTCCTTTGTCTACTTCTATAGTGTTTGCAACCAATGTATTGGATACGGATGGAAGCGCGTCACACTAATAGTTAAATTGCATGGAGCAGCAAGAATTACACTGAAGGAAAAAAAAAAGAGTCTGTGAGTGACAGGTGCAGATGCCTACAGACAGCGTTGCATGCAGAGCAAACTGCAGCGTCACCTGCACTCACACACACCTTGCAGAGCTGTTAAAACACTGCAGGCAAAAGGAAGCTTTACACAGCGGTTGGTGCTAGCCTGCCTACAGCACAGTACAGTAAATCGCAATCTCTAACTGTCCCTCAGAGCCAGCACAGCAGCGTTCTGTCCCTTACTGAATTCACAGCACAGTGACGCTAAAATGGCGGCGGCGCCTTTTATACACTGAAGAAAAAAAAAAAGTCTGTGAGTGACACGTGCAGATGCCTACAGACAGCGTTGCATGCAGAGCAAACTGCAGCGTCACCTGCACTCACACACACCTTGCAGAGCTGTTAAAACAACACTGCAGTCAAAAGGAAGCTTTACACAGCGGTTGGTGCTAGCCTGCCTACAGCACAGTACACTAAATCGCAATCTCTAACTGTCCCTCAGAGTCAGCACAGCAGCGTTCTGTCCCTTACTGAATTCACAGCACAGTGACGCTAAAATGGCGGCGGCGCCTTTTATAGTGCATTCTGACATCATTTCAGCATCCAATCACAGCCATGCCATTAGTTAACATGACCGCAGCAGTACAGGATGTGCCCACACTTCTTAGGATTCCTTATTGGCTGAATAAAATCACATTGCCTCGCAAAGAATTATGGGAACTTCCGATTCCGGTATTCGATAAGACGAAAATATCGAAACGAATTATCGAAAGGCCGATAGAGCTAATATCGGCCGATAGCCGATATTTGCATTATCGTATCGCTCAACACTATTCATATTCAATTTTGGAAATATTCCCGTGCTTAAAACCTGCAATTACATTATCCCTCCTTAATTCTTCAATATCCATTCTCACAGCTTTTGTAAAGGCATCTATAGTGGTAGAGTAATTTGGCGGTACAAAATCACTTTTTTTCTTTAGATTCACAGATTTTAAACTAAATTCACTTTTCCTTATTTCCCTCGGGCTTTCAACACTAAATGACCATTCTTTAATCTTAATCATTCTGAAAAATTTTTCCAGATCTAATTGTAAATCAAACCAATTAACATGGCAACATGGACTAAAGCTAAGACCTTTGCTCAAGACAGTTATTTGTACGTCAGTCAGTACCTTCTTAGATATATTTATAACCAACTCTAATCCTTCTTTTTTATCGTCGCTTGCCTCTGTGGTTGAGACCGGTTCTTTTCTGGTTTGCTTTTTTTGTTGTCGGCGGTGATATTTCCCACCTCTCCTTTTGCTTTTGTAGGGTCCATTTCTGTTGAAAAAAGATTCATTAGTGACAGCAACATAATTATCTCCTATTTTATTTCTACTCTCCAAACTACCTTTTCTCCTCCAATTAGACTTTAAATAGTCCCTTTGCCAGTTATATACATGGCCTGTCTCATAGTCCTCCATATCTCTACACCATTTTCTCCTCTTCATCTCTTCCAGATCATTCTTCTGTTTCTCAACATCTTTTTCAACTTTTTCCTTAAACAGGTTCCATTCTTCTGTCTTCAGCACCCCCTGTATTTTCTGCTCAAGCAAAACAATATTCTCCAATAATTTCTAAATGTCCATTTGCAAATATTCGATATTCAACAAAATAACATCCATAGCATACTTATTTGATATCATAGTAAATTGTGTGCAAAAAGACGGGTTTCCTGAAAACAGATTGGGACGTATATTAGATTTAGTCCTCTCGGTAATTATGTTGCTGTCACTAATGAATCTTTTTTCAACAGAAATGGACCCTACAAAAGCAAAAGGAAATATCACCGCCGACAGCAAAAAAAGCAAACCAGAAAAGAACCGGTCTCAACCACAGAGGCAAGCGGCGATAAAAAAGAAGGATTAGAGTTGGTTATAAATATATCTAAGAAGGTACTGACTGACGTACAAATAACTGTCTTGAGCAAAGGTCTTAGCTTTAGTCCATGTTGCCATGTTAATTGGTTTGATTTACAATTAGATCTGGAAAAAATTTTCAGAATGATTAAGATTAAAGAATGGTCATTTAGTGTTGAAAGCCCGAGGGAAATAAGGAAAAGTGAATTTAGTTTAAAATCTGTGAATCTAAAGAAAAAAAGTGATTTTGTACCGCCAAATTACTCTACCGCTATAGATGCCTTTACAAAAGCTGTGAGAATGGATATTGAAGAATTAAGCAGGGATAATGTAATTGCAGGTTTTAAGCACGGGAATATTTCCAAAATTGAATATGAAGCATTACAAGAGTTGGTCCATGACGGCGACATCATTGTGAAACCCGCTGATAAGGGGGGTGCGGTCGTCGTCATGGACAAGCAGAAATACCTAGAGGAGGTATATTCCCAATTAAATGATAGATTGGTATATAATAAACTGGATGGGGATCCAAAGTTTAAGATAATAAAAGAGATTAAGAGTTGTTTAGAAGAGGCGTTAGGCCTCCAGATTATTGATCAGTCATTATATGAATATTTATTAATGGAAAACCCCAGGACACCGGTATTATATATTATACCTAAAGTGCATAAATCACTTAGAGACCCACCCGGACGCCCGATTGTGTCTGGGGTGGATTCAGTCACTAGTAAACTGGGTACATTTTTGGATAAAGTGCTTAATCCTCTGGCAAAAAAATTAAAATCATATATACTAGATACCACAGATTTTCTAAATAAATTGAATGAGATACATTTGGGGAATGAAGTGACCCTTGTATCCTTTGATGTAGTCTCTCTCTATACATCAATAGATCACGATAGAGGCACTGCGGCGGTATTGAAAATGCTAGATAAAGAGGAAAATATTTCCCAGGAGGGCAAAAACTTTATTCTTAAGATATTGAATATAATTTTGAGAAAAAATTATTTTTTGTTTGGTGATGAATATTTTTTGCAATGTAGGGGTACTGCGATGGGGGCCAATATGGCCCCAGCGTACGCTAATTTGGTAATGGGGGTGCTGGAGGAGGAGTTCGTCTATGTGTCCCACCACTTCCAACATGTATTGGGATGGTGGAGATACATAGACGATATCTTCCTTCTATGGACAGGTACCCAAGAAGATTTAGAAGCATTCCATCTATCTTTAAATGGGATGGACGAAACTATTAAATTCACCATTAGTTCCTCCAGGGATGAAATTCAATTTTTGGATGTATTGATCAAACAAAAGGCAGGACGACTAGTGACTACTCTATTTGTTAAAAAAAACAGATAGGAATAATCTTCTATTATATAGCAGCCAAAACCCAAGAAATATGATCAATTCTATTCCACTCAGTCAATTATTGAGAGTAAGACGTATTGTCAGTGAGGTTGAGGATGTGGACTTGATAATGGACTCAATGGTGGATAAATTCCTTAAGAGAGGATACCCTAAAAAACTTTTGAGACTAACAAGAGAGAACGTCTTGAATAAAGATAGATCAGAGTTATTAAGAATGAAACGTCCAAAGAATGAACTGATAAGGGTTCCATTTGTTTCTAGATATACAGAAGAGAGTAGCAATATCTCCAGGATAATTAACAAACATTGGGGGATGTTGACTAAATGTCTCCCAAAAATTGAGGCATTTAAACTTTCCCCCCTTTTTTCGTATAAGAGAGGAAGAAATATCAGAGATTATTTAATCAGATCTGATATAGGATCTAGTAGAAGGAATACACAGATGTCATTGACGGGCATAGCCAGAAAGAGATGTTATCCGTGTTTGAATTGTATTAATTATAGTCAGATGATGAAGGGACCACAATTCATACATCCCACAACGAATAAAATGTATAAAATAGAGAGTTTTTTGACGTGTGATTCCGACTATATAATATACCTTTTAGAATGTCCCTGCAAGTTATGGTATATTGGAGAAACTACTTGTGACTTTAAAACGAGGATCAGTCAACATAAATACACCATTCGAAAGAAGAGGTTAGACCTTCCAGTATCTAAACACTTTACTGAGTTTAGACATACGGAAAAAGCAACTAAAGTTTCGATTGATTGATAGTATCCCAATTCAGAGGAGAGGAGGGGATAGAATTAGCCTCCTTAAGAGGAGAGAATTAAAATGGATATATGAACTTAATACTCTGAGACCATTAGGCTTAAATGTAGACTTTAAACTTACCTCTATAACTTGATTCCACTAAATATATATATGCATATCCCATGTTTTTTGTCTTCTTGTTGAAACAGGATATAGTTGATGACGAAGGATTGTATTATGAATATCAACTTATAATTTTTTCCTTATATTCATATAGGAATCAGAATGTGGAGATGGAAAGTAACTCAACGGGGAAGAGCGATGTACAATGGAGGAAGTTAATTAATTTTTTAGAATTAATTTTTTTGAATTATTTTTTGGATTTTTTTTCATTTGAATTTTTGACCTGCTAAAGTGTATAAAACTTGGTGTGGTATAATTCAACCTTAATAAACTTATAAATTGCAGTAGTTGTATTCATCAGTATGTTATTTTGGGACTTAATAGCCTGGGAATGGGCATTTCCGCCTTTATGACGTCAGGGTAGAGGAATCTGGACCTTCAGGTGCAGAATACTTCCCTTATTGTCATCAGTAGTGGGACGTTACCCCTACAAGGGAGCGGTCCCATATACTGGGGTGGTCTAGATGCTCTTAAAATCCCTTGAGGCATAAGTCTGATACTAAGAATTAAGCTCCCTGAGATAATAGACATTTAGTGTTTATTGGGAGTACTGAAGTGTGGATATACAGAGAGGATCATTACACACTAAATCGCAACTTATTCTGAACAACTTACTGCGTTTTTAGACATTTTGAGCCGATAATAGAAATATATGGTTTGCCACAACCAAGATGGAGTTCCAACATGGACACTGGTGCAGTGCGCATGCGCATATAGTAAAATGCCACACAAAGGCCAAGATTGGCCAGATAGCTGAGAATACACATCAGACATGCGCAATAGCGCCGATCTGAGCTATAGTTAGCGTCCATGGCGTCCTCCATGTGGTACATCGCCTCTCCTGTGAGTACTAAGTTATTTCATAACTGTGATCACAGCTGTACTGAGCCCTAATGAAGGGATAATTATGAAGATATATGTATTTATAAGGTGATCATATCTGGATTGTGAATTGTCACTATTAACTATTTTTTAAGGATGGAATTTATGTTTGTCTCTGATATGTAGAGATACATTGGATATAAGGGGAATATATGAAGTTATAAAATATGATAATTGGATGTAATGAAACTGTTAAGCAATGATCTGTTAAATACCCACATTTGTGTGAGAAACACTGCTGGAGGAAGGCTCATTGAGCCGAAACGTTGCCTGTGATGTGGGTTAAATAAATATCCACTGCTGCTGAGATTCTATGGAGTGCTGCCTATTTCTTGAATATTTAAACTGGCAAGTATTGGATTATTGCTGAAGAGGACTTGCACCCAATCTATGTTATACTCTATGCTGCTCCATTTCTCTTTGATAGATAGACAGATAGCTAGATAATAGATAAATAGATAATAGATAGATAGATAATAGATAAATAGATGATAGATCGATAGATAGATAATAGATAAATAGATAATAGAAAAATAGATGATAGATAATAAATAGATAGATAGATAATAAATAGATAGAAGATAGACAGATAGATGGATAATAGATAAATAGATAATAGATAGATAATAGATAAATAGATGATAGATAGATAGATAATAGATAGATAGAAGATATACAGATAATAGATAGATAGATATATAGATAGATAGATAGATAGATAGATAGATAGATAATAGATAGATAATAATAGACAGATAGATGGAAGATAGATAGATAGATAGATAGAAAATAGATAGATAATAGATAGATAGATATTACATAGATAGATAGAATGGTACTTAAATAATTAAAGAATCACGTACACACACACACACACAAAATCTTCGCGCAATAGCGTTCATTTTTTAAAAAATGGGGAAAAATGGCGTGGGCTCCTGCGCAATTTTCTGCGCCAAAGGGGGAAAGCCGACGGCTCGGTCCAATATTTCTAGCCTGGGAAGGGGTTAATACCCATGGAGCTTCCCAGGCTATGAATATCAGCTCGCAGCTAGCCTTTACTAGCTATTAACATACGGGGACCCCAAAAAAATGACGTGGGGTCCCCCAGTAATTTATAACCAGAAAGGCTACACAGACAGCTTCTGGCTGATATTCATAGCCTAGAAAGGGGCCATGGATATTGGCGCCCCCCCTGGCTAAAAATACCAGCACCCAGCCGCCCCAGAATTGGCGCATCTGTGCAATGCGCCAATTCCGGCACTTAGCCCCTCTCTTCCCACTCCCCTGTAGCGGTGGGATATGGGGTAATAAGGGGTTAATATCACCTTGATATTGTAAGGTGATATTAAGCCCGGTTAATAATAGAGAGGCGTCAATAAGATGCCTATCCATTATTAATCTTATATTGATAAAGGGTTAAAAAAACAACACACGCATAAGAATAAAGTATTTTAATGAAATTAAACACAACACGGTTTTCATATCTTTATTATACGCTCAGATCCAAGCGACGCCCTCGTCTCCGGTAATAAAACGTAAAAAAAACCAACCATATACTCCTATCCGACGCCGTCCAATTAATAACAAGTGTCCCACGACGGTCTCCCTTATGGGAATATAAAACACTGCACTCTCTTATGGGATTTCAAATGCAAAATAGTGAAAATGTATTTATAATACAACCAATCAAATTAGGGAGCACAATAGAATGAGCGACCAGCAGAACATTGACGTTTCGACTCTCCTGAGTCTTACTCATAAGTCGCTATGTGAGAAAAAATAACAAAGTAAGTAACAAAATATAAACATACATAGGTTCAGGAAAAACAAAACAACAAAGAAAGCAAAAATAAAACATCAAAATTGTAATTCGCAAGTGAGAGGCATAGAGACATACTGTTAGGGTCTGCGGAACGCACCTAATAGATATAATATAGAGGTGCGTTCGCAGCCCGGGGTCCACCGTGCAGGCGAAGCCCGCTGCTAATAAGATGACGAAAGTAGCGAACTCTGTTTTCCCGCAGAGTTGCTAAAATAAACGCCGCAGCGCGTTGTGGCAGTAAATGCGAACTCTGTTAATACCCAGAGCCGCTAACGGAAATGCCACAGCGCTATATGGCGATAGGTGCGAACTCACTTAGCTTCAGTGAGCCGCAAAGTAAAACGCTAGGGCGCTGTCTAGCGTCTAAAGCGAACCCTGTTACGTCACAGAGTCGCTGAGAAAAGGTTCCGTGTCCTGTAAGGCTCTCAGGTACACGGTAAATTGCTAAGCGAGCATAATACGTGGTCATGCGCTAATGTCCTCGCGGGAGTCACCCGCAATCTATGGCGTCTGAACGCCAGACCCTGAATACGGCAATCAAACTCCTCACCGGTTATGCCGGTAATCTAGGGCATCTAGGACACCGACCCTGACCAGCTAGCACACCAAACTCCTCACCGATTAAGTCGGTATTCTAGTGGCTTATTTCAGCCAGGTCCCTAACCACACACACGCATGACCACACTGGCGCATAGCATACAATGGTTGATATTAGCGCATGGCGGCCCAGCCATGCTACCCTTTTATAGTAACAGCTACAGGACCTTCCAGGAACAAGGACCAATGAGAAACCTGTTCCAGAAGACTAGTAGTAACAGGGCCTTCCTGGCGGGCCAATAGGAGCTGCTGCAGTACCTGAGCATGTGACCCCTGATCTCCAATGAGAGATGTCACTCTGGGCATGCTCAGAAGGGAAAATGCAGGACTTTGTCCCAAAGACGTCTGCTCCAGCACTGGCTATAATAGCAGATCCAGGAAAGGCAACAGCAAGTCACTGCCCAGTAGTGGAGTGGGCAAGACGCCTGGACCGACGTCTCTGCTGAGCAGGCTCCACTGCGGCCGGAGATGAATGGGAGACCGCAGCGGGATGGGTTCGAGACTCCCCTTGTGCAGCAGCGGGAAATCGAACCCTAACACATACAAGCACCAATTGTCAGTCAGAAATGGTGTCAATAAAGAATGAAGTAAGGTAGTGAATAGAGCTATACCCAAAAGAAGGGGGGTAAGATTAATAGCAGCTATATTACAGTACAGATAAGTTTACCTGGAACTATGGTTCAGAAGAAGCATGTGAAACACAATTTTTTTACTAGAATATAGATAAAGGAAAAAGAAGGACATTAGTACAATGCAACTTATATAAAATTGATAGTGTTAGTCCTGTTTGTATAAACAAAAAAACTACCTGAAATATTGAAAAGGCAGTATGGCCCAAACAAGAGTGCCCAGTTTAAAGGTATAACCTGAAAAAAAGGGGGGGGGATAGTAGCAAAGAAAAACAAATTAAATGTGTCCAGGAATTTGTATAGGGGTTAATGTAGGAGTACGAATCCTAATGATGTAAATACCTGTATGGTTGAGAATTAGGATATGGTAAGTATAGGTGACCTGACAAGCAGAAGCTAAACCTGTATAGAAAATATATAGGTATATTGAGTAACACAAATGTTATCACAATGTGGGTACAGTATATATTTTTTAAGGCACACACAGAAATGTAGTATTAGAATTATATTAAGTGCCATAGTGCACGGATAACTTTATAATTATATTGAAAGGATATCACGGATAGTTATGTCCAGTAGCAATGGGCGTATGTCATAGCTACACGCTGTCAGTGGAGTACACCCAGCACTATAGGGGAATAAAACCTGGGATCCCAAATAAGGATTTCGGTGGGGTATTAGTGGGTGTCCATACCTGGCATCTGTGAGGTACGAGCAGCGCTCCCGCGCCTTGCTCCGTGCTGGCGTGCTGCTGGACTGTCCCTGCTGAGATTATAAGTCGGCTGTGCACCGCCGGACCGGAAGTGCGTCATCCAGACCGGAAGTGCCATAGCCGATAATGGAAAAAGTACTGCGCCTGTGCAGTGGTTGCCAGGGACGCCTGAAGGGGCGGATCAGGTTGTAATGATAGCGGTAGTGGAGCTGACATATCTGGAAACGATTGTGGGCAGTATTTAAGTGGTAAATAAAAAAAATATGGAAAAAGGTTATTGGGAAACTAGTGAATACTTATTAAATGTACCTCAAAATATTTTATAACCCCAAATAGCAATTTATGCATAACCACTATACAATATGAGTATGGGGAATAATGATAATAAAATAAAAATAAAGATAAAATAGATATAAATGAGCCATATTTAGATGGGACTCTAAATAAGGGCCTTAGTATCAGATAAGCTGAATATAGCTAATGAGCACAGTAATAAGTATTCAGACTCACCAGTGAAAACTGGAGTCAACGGGCCTAGAGAGATAAGGAGACATTAGTATATATAGTATATTAATTAATGTCATTTAAACAGTCCAATCTATCTCACGTTTAAGCCGCATGGTGCTAAAGTATCTAGAGTATATATCCAGTAGGTTTCTCTAGCTTTCAGAATTTTAATATGATTGCCCCTCGCCTAGGGCGCGGAACCTGCTCCAAAACTTGAAATTTAAGTTGTGCGACCGTATGTTTGCAGGAAATAAAATGGTCTGGAATTAGTAGCCATGTCTTACTGCAGCGTATTGTGGATTTGTGACTGGCTATTCTGTCTCTGACATGTTGAGTCGTCTCCCCTACATAAAGGAGGCCACATGGGCATTTAATTACGTAGATGACGAAATTCGTATCACATGTAAAATAGCCATTAATTCAATAAGATTTCCCTGTTCGAGGATGTAAGACGCTGTCTGATTTTATGACATTGGAGCAGGCCGCGCAACCAAGGCAGGGGAACGTACCCTTGCGTTGGGTGTGAAACAGTCTTTGTGTTGAAATTGAATGGAGGCTGCCGATGTCACCCTAACCAATTTATCCCTGATATTGGACGGTCTTCTGGTGCTAACCAGTATTGGGTTTTGAAATGATGGAACATCCAGGTAGGCCTGTGACAGAAGTGGCCAGTGTTTTTTTATGGTAGAATAGACTTTGGGCATGAATGGATGATGAGTGTGTACAAAAGGTATCCTTTGTTGAGGTAATCGCGGAGGGGGAGGGGACGGTGGATATAGTACTGTAGCCAGTTCTTTCTCAAGAAGTTTATCTGGATAATTTCGATCTCTGAATTTATCAGCCATTGTATTGAGTCTGGTTTGACGTATTAAAGGATCGGTGACAATACGCGCGACTCGTTTGAATTAGGATCTTGGTAGGCTATCTTTTGTGGACCTGGGATGGCAACTTGTATAATGCAATAGACTATTGCAGTCGGTCGGCTTTGTAAAAAGATCCGTGGTCAAACGTCCCTCTGCATCTTTGAGCACTAGAGTGTCTAGAAATGGGATTCTTGATTCATCATACTGGAGGGTAAATTGTAATTCGGGAAAGACAGAAGTAAGGTATTGAAAAAATGATAATAAGCTATCTGAAGTCCCTGTCCAGATGAGAAATATATCATCAATGTACCGATGATAGAGTATCGCGTGCTGGAGAAAAAGTGCATTATTGTAGATGTGTTCTGACTCAAAAAGATCCATGTAGGCATTTGCATACGCCGGGGCTACATTAGAACCCATCGCAGTCCCACGCATTTGTGCATAAAAAATATCCCCATATAGGAAAAAATTTTCATGGAGGACCAATTTGAGGAGGTCTAGGCAGAATTTGACTGAGTCAGATGACAAATTGGATTTATCCAGAAGTGATTTGGTGGCTCTGATACCTTTGTCATGTGTTATGGACGTGTATAGACTACAAATGTCCAGAGTGACCAGAAGCCTTAAAACTGGCACATTATCCAGTTGTTGAATGATCCTGAGAAAGTGTCCTGTATCAAGTAAGAATGACCTAGTACTTTTAATCAAGGCTGTGAGTATCTTCTCCAAGTAGACGGACAGTGGTGCTAGAATAGAATCAGTGGAAGCCACGATAGGCCTGCCTGGGGGATTATGGAGGTTCTTGTGAATTTTAGGTAAAGTATAGAAGACCGGAGTAATGGGATGAAGATTCTGTAAGAAAGAAGCAGTTTTAGAGTCAATGATGCCTTTGTCCAGTGAAACTTGAATGAGGTCATGTATTTTCCTTTTGATAGAGGAGGTGGGATCCCTGGGGACAGTCATATAGGTTTCTGAATCAGAAAGTTGTCTATCAATATCACTGCGATATTGGGTACGGTCCATCACTACAATGGCTCACCCTTATCGGCTGGCTTAATGATAATGTCAGGATTTAGACGTAAGGAAGACATAGCCTGTTTCTCCTCTCTGGAGAGATTCGTGTAAGTAGGAAAGAGACCTAATTTTTGTTGGTGGGATAATGATTTTATCTCACGATCCACCAAAGAAATGAAAGTTTCCACAGGGTGATAAATATGAGGTGGAGAGAATGAGCTGGGATTGCGGAGACCCAGATTTAGAATGGATAGTTCCAAGGGAGAATGAGTGGGTGCATCAATTAGAGGTGACACAGAAAAATGCGTTTTCAATCTTAAATTGTGGTAAAATCGTTGTAGATCTTGTTCCAGCTGGAAGGAATTCCAGCTGGGTGTAGGACAAAATGAAAGTCCCTTTTGAAGAATTGAAAGTTCCGTTGGTGTCAGGGAGTACCTTGAGATGTTAACTACCTGATTCGGTACCCTACCTGTGAACGTGTAGTCATTTTTTCTCCGCGATCTTCTTGTGTGTTTGTATTGTACTGTCCTCCCTTGCGGCTTTTGGCTAAAAAATGCGGCCTGCTGGAACCTGCTGAAGAATCGCTGCCAGAGCTGTACGAACCAAATCTTCGGCGGGACTGTTGTCTTTGCCACGTTCCCGGTCCTGTAGAATCGTTCCATTTATAAACTTTATTAGTAGAGTAATCCTCGTTGTCCCTTTGAAACTTAATCCTTTTGCGCTCCTGAAGGACTTTTTGGTGTTCCGCAATAATTTTATCTGTTTTATTCTTCAGGGCGGTCCATTCGGTGGAGGGTAAGGAACTATTGAGTTGAGTTTCAATAGCCTGGATATTTTTTCTGGTCTCAATAATTTCCTTTTGAAGGAATTCTATTGTGAAAATAATGATATCTAATGAACACTTGTTCAAGATTTTTTGGTATTTATCACAGAATTCCTTATTATCAGAGAATAGGGTGGGGCAAAGGTGGCACCTTAAACCTCTTGGAATTTTACTTTGCCGATGGTATTCGGCTAAGGTGGTGCATTGTAAGTCAAAAGAGACTAATTTGCGTCTGTTTTTTTCATAGTCATGTGTCCTTAAGTCCAAAGCTGGAGTCTTAAGGAACTCTGTAGAGCTCGTGACTTGAGAAAGAATGTTAGAAGTGGTCTCTATGTCATAAGCAAAAGTATCACTTGACATTTGGAAAGACCGGTGCAAACACCAAGAAAATAGCTATAGATAGAAGTACAATCGGTACTTCGGTCTCCCTTATGGAACAGAGACATCAGGTGATGCCACTGCTCTGTAGGGCCTCCCAGTGATGCACTGACAGGAGACAATGGCTCCTGCAGTGCATCACTGAGTTCATTCTCTCACTTTATGGTAATGCTGCGTGGGAATTTTCTCACCCGGATTTGCCGGTGAGAGATTGAACTGTAGTGACATCATTCTCTCCGGCGGCAGAGCGGCACACACAGCGGAGAATTACCTCCGCTGTCAGTGTATCGTAGGGGTGGTGTAGAGCGCTGACATCACCATATGTCAGTGTTCTACACCTGAGATCGTTGTGGGACACTCGATAATAACTGGACTATGGAGGACAGGTGATGTATGGGTTGCTTTATATGTTATTTTTATTACAGGAGAACAAGGGATTCGATGGAGTACCAGTAAAATAAAATATGGTCAAAAACTATGTGTATTTATTTCATTAAAATCATTTTTAATTAATGTGTGTGTGTGTTTTTTTAACCATTTAATACAATAGGATTAATAATCGATAGTTGTCTAATTGACAACTCTCCATTATTAACCTGGCTTAAAGTCACCTTCCAATAGCAAGGTGGTTTTAACCCATTATTAACCCATTAGCCACCGCTACAGGGCAATGGGAATAGATGGGCTAAGTGCCAGAAAGGGCGCATCTAATCATAGATTTGCCTTTTCTTGGGTGGCTGGGGGCAGATGTTAGTAGCCAGGGGGGGGGCACAAAAAAAATGCACCCTCCCTAAGCTATTATTATCTTCCCCCACTCACTGGCTTTCCCTGTCTGGTGGAGAAAATACCACGGGAGCCCACGAAGTTTTTTTCAACAAATTTACACATTTAATTAACCTCTACATGTATGAAATTTTGCACACATACACTCATGTAATTGTTAGTGAAAACCATATATCAAAGTACATGAAATGAAATGGTTTACTGTATGTAAACCATGTGTCATTTCATGTCGGATTCTGTATTGAAAGCCGGCAATTGAATTAGCGGCTATTCTGCTATGTAGCAGTGCATGACCTATATATATTGTAAGCTTTTCAGGGGATATAGCTCCGGGATCGCCGTCCTGGTAGACGGAATGGCATAAAACAGTTCATTCACAGACAGCAGTTCTGGTAAAAACTGGCCGCAACCAGTTTTATTAAAGTCCACAGCAAACAGAACATAATCAAAACCAAATCATAAACATAAGCCCTGGGCTTGTCCAGCCACTTACTACACTTAGATAGATTTCCCTCTCTATCCGGGTCCAGACTCTAACAGCCTGTCCCCAAAACAACACATATGTTCAGTAGTTACCAGCATGGAGTTTCACAGAGTCTCCTCCTTGTGTCTGAAGGCATATCCAACGTCCAGACTTGAGAGAGCTCCCCTCCTATTCAGCAGCTATCCGCATGGATTCTCACAGAGACTACTCCTGTGTCCGGGGTACATCGAGCACCCAGACTGAGACAGCTCATACTCCTGGAGACTCCTTCTTGTGCCTGGACTCCTTGTCCAGACTAAGCGAGTTCTCTGTCTGTGTTTTCAGACACCTACTTCTGGTCTCCTAATTAACAGCTGAGTGGTTTCAGGCCTGAGCTGCAAGTGTGTACTGAATGTAAGGTGTAGTGACCTTTCTCTACCACTAGGTTTACAAAGCCATACATTTCCCTTATACCAGTCAGCAAAGTATCTAGGTGAAATGTACACCCCATTCAACACACATACTCTCACTGTCTCACATATCCCCCCCCTCTTCTCCAGACTGGAGGGCTGGTCATCCAGACCGGAGGGCTGGTCAACAATCCAAAAGAGACAGTGAACTCTGGACCAGTCATGGCCCTCATCAGCTTCATCTTCACTACTGTCATCTGTATCTTCACCTGAGCCATAGCCAACATCAGCTTTCTCTTCATCTGAAGAATCCGCACTATCCTGTACCCTCCCAGGCCTATGCTCTCTGCGGGCCTCGGGTATCCTGCACGGTTTCATCTTGACCTTAGGGCCGGGCTCAGTTTCGATATAGTGCCTGGCCAGAGAAGTACGACACGGCACATCAGAACACTTCTGCTGACTCTTCCTCAGAAACTCACGTACCTCCTGTCCTTGGTGCACTGACCATGTGTCACCAACTATCACAGAAGGTATAGGGGGTTTTTCACTTTTCTCTAGTTCCCCTTGAACCCTCTTTAGCACATCTATTTTCTTGAATATCGGTTGACTCATAAAGTCTATTTCACAGACCTTAAGCTCCTCTGCCATGGTCTCTGACCATTTTAAGCTACACTGTTCAAATGATTGGGACTGTAGAAGGAGCTGATCGTTTTTCTTTTGCAGTACACATAATTCATCCGCTAAGTCTCCAGCTGAATTGTAATGTTCTACCGTGACAACAGCATTCTTATATAGAGCCTTAGACTTATTGAGCAGCATTTGCTCTTGCAACGAAGAGATTCCCTGTATTCTTCCTTTTACTTCATTGACTTTCTCACGAAGATGCTCATGGCTTTCATCACACTCCTTCATCACAGTTTGGAGTTTTTTTTGAGAAGTAATCAATTCATCTGGTACCTGTTGGACGTCCTTTATGTCTTTGGCCCCTTCTTCAGGCTCTTCTGGTAGAACATGCTCAGAAGCCCTACCGTCAGTCTTACATTCTACCTCTTCAGTCACAACATTATGGTCTCCAATATTTCCATTTATTCCGGCTTTCAAGTTCTCCTTGATAGCTGCATCTGTATACTCAGAACCCGCCGGATTCTTCTCTTCCACCACGTTCTGCATCCCATCTGAGCTCCCGTGTGTCTGCAGCGGCAACGGAGTGACACATCGCTTTTCCCATTTGTTGGGACGTGGCTCCGATGTAGACTCCATGAAAGTGCGCTTGAGCTCACCAACGCCAGCCTGATGTCTCAAAATCTCATCTTGTGACTTATCCAGATCCTTGGTGTCACTCGGGAACACCGCTGGGGCTCGGGCGCCAAACTTCCAGCCTGAGCTTCACGAGTTGCAGCTACTGATCCGAACCGCAACCCGTCCACGCCGCTGTCTTCGGCAGAAACAGATTCCTGGACAGAGTCAGTCCCATATCTTCAGTCTTGTTCCTCACAGCTTCACTTGAGACCTCAGCTTCTGATGAGGCATCTGGCTTGGTGACTACCACTTCTATGGCTTTTTCCACCTCTGCAGCATCTCCCTCAGAGTCCTTGGCACGATACAGATCCACACCATACCTTGGTAACTTCACATTTCCAACAGCATCTACTTGGGCTGTGTTCAGTTTCAGAGTCCTGCCTTTAAAGCTCAGCTCTCCTCCTTTCACCTTAGTCTTCGCCAGGGAACCGGCCAACTGTAAAACATCTTCAGATGCCATCTTCTGTCCGACTGCAAGGTCAGCATCAGCCTTCCTCTCAGGACTCTCAACCTCCTCTGCTACCATGCCTTCCTCATTTGCACTGGTTGCTTGATTGTCATCAGATGATTCACTATCACTACCACTATCCCTGTCTGACCCCTTTATCTCAGCCACATCTGGCTCACTTTCAGGGTTATACACTTCATTTTCATTCACATCCTGCTCACTGTCAGGGTTATACAATTCATTCTCATTCACATCCTGCTCACTTTCAGGGTTATACACTTCATTTTCATTCACATCCTGCTCACTGTCAGGGTTATACAATTCATTCTCATTCACATCTTGATCTGGAACCTTAGTTAACATGTCATCCACAACATTAACTTCACCATCTGGTCCCTGGTTTCCCTCAGGTGGTCCCTCAAGTATGTGACTATGTGACAACCCCAGCACTATACTTCCATATAGCTCAGGTACTAGGAGCTGGCTCACGACCTCTCCCTGGACTTCAGTGTCCCTATACAACAGGTGAGTGTTTATGGCAACATGAGGAAACCTCTCCTCAGAGCCAGGCTCTTGGGAAACCTCATTTAGAACATTTATATTTTCCTGGGCCGTTTTAAGAGAGGGTCTCGCCACTGCTCACTCTCAAAATTGTCACAGGACACAGGTAAGTCAGGGACACTCGGTTCCCGAGAACCACCATCCTCGTCTCCCAACATCACCTGCAAAGGAATTTCATCACTATCACAGTCATCATTATTATCAATATCATTATCATGATTATGATCAGTATCATCATCACTATCATGATCATCATCATTATCATTATCAGCATCAGCATCATTATCATGGTCATCATCATTATCATGATCATCATCATCATTATCATTATCATCATCATCATCATTATCACATAAGTTTAACGGCCCACTAGCATTGTGTTCCGCCCCTCGGGACTGCGCACCCTCAATAGGAGCTTCATCACACTGTCCATCAGAAACATTTTTCCCCCAGAGATCCTTAGACCGGGGAAAGTCATTACCCAATATGACGGGGGGCAACAGGTTCTTCACTACCCCCACTTCACATGAAACCTCCCCGCGTTTGGGGATCAAGTCCACGACAGTCTCTGGGTAGACTTTGGTGTCTCCATGGACGCACACCACACTCAGGTGTTTATCAGGGATAAAGTCCCTATCAATCAGGCTGTCCCATACGGAAGTCACTGGACTCTCTGAGTCCAAGAGGGCCTGTGCTGGGCAGTCATTTACAACCACCGGGGACCCCTGTGGTCCAGTCTCTTCGGCTGAGGTGGACACACACACAGGCTCTGCGCAGGGAGAGAGGGATCCGCCAACATCACAACACATAGGCTCCCCCTCTATTGGACAGTTGGCTGCAATTTCACGACATCTCCAACACTGTCCATCACACTCTCCCACCCACACGACCCCAACAGCTGGAACGCTCTTACCGGGAGAGTTCGGCGTCCAGGAACTCTGAAGTGACGACCTCTCAGACGGCTGGTCACGGAGGCAGTCTTTGGTGGCGAAGGCCCTCTCCATCAGGCTGACCAGACGATTGGCGTCCTGGTGGTCTCCTTGTCCGACCTCTGGCTGTACCTCAGGAGGACGTGCTTGGGTGTAGCGGTCCACTATCACCTTTTCAACTCCGTAATCAGGTTTGCTGACTGCAGACTCCCAACTGCATCTCCAGTCATGAACTCCCCTGGCACGGGCTGTCACCATAACACCCAGCCGGGTAAGAATCTCTGCTTTCAGCTTGGCATTATCTTGGCTGTCCTGCTCGCTCAGGTCAGCATAGGCCCTTTGGGGTTCTCCAATCAGATAGGGTGCGACCATCATGGCCCATTCAGATAGGGGCAGATTCTCCTTCTCTGCCAGTCCCTCAAACCTAGTGAGATATACCTCCACATCGTCACGAGGTGTCATCTTTTTCAGGGACCGTCTTACCGCCTTCTTTACAGCGGACAATGCAGGTGACTTTGCAACATTACTTTGGGACGATGCGCTGCAAGTCTTTTGTAGTGCTGCAACCTGCTCAAAAAACAACCGGTTATTCTCCTGCTGCTGCTTCAGGAATTGCTGCTGGGCCTGCTGCATGCGCTGCTGGTGCTGCAGGCGCTGCCGCTCCATGCTCTGCTGCATGCTCCGCTGGGCCTGGACCAGGTACTCAACGAGCTCCTCCATACTGCCGGACTTATCTGTCTCAACCACGGCAGTCTTATGTGGCACATTAACTTGCGCCATTTGTTCAAACAGCGCCTCCATGCTGTCATCCATGCTGTCAGACTTCTCTGTCTCAACAACGGCAGTCTTCACTCAAGACATACACACTCCACAGTCTTTTCCACAGAAAATTCAGCTTTGCTGTGCAGACACTTTTTTTTTTTCTCTGCAAACTCTATTAGGGCCACTGTCTCTTTAAGACTGCTCCAACAGACTTTTCCTTTGCTGCTGCACACTCCACAGTCTTTTCCACAACAAGTTCAGCTTTGCTGTGCAGACACACTTTTTTTTTTTCTTTTGCAAACTCTATTAGGGCTACTGTCTCTTTAAGACTGCTCCAACAGACGTTTCTTTTGCTGACACACTTTTTTTTCTCTGCTGCTGCTTCAACAGACTTCACCTTTTATTGCTGTCTCTCGCCACTGTGCTGCACGCACATTCTAGCACCAATTGTAAGCTTTTCAGGGGATATAGCTCCGGGATCGCCGTCCTGGTAGACGGAATGGCATAAAACAGTTCATTCACAGACAGCAGTTCTGGTAAAAACTGGCCGCAACCAGTTTTATTAAAGTCCACAACAAACAGAACATAATCAAAACCAAATCATAAACATAAGCCCTGGGCTTGTCCAGTCACTTACTACACTTAGATAGATTTCCCTCTCTATCCGGGTCCAGACTCTAACAGCCTGTCCCCAAAACAACACATATGTTCAGTAGTTACCAGCATGGAGTTTCACAGAGTCTCCTCCTTGTGTCTGAAGGCATATCCAACGTCCAGACTTGAGAGAGCTCCCCTCCTATTCAGCAGCTATCCGCATGGATTCTCACAGAGACTACTCCTGTGTCCGGGGTACATCGAGCACCCAGACTGAGACAGCTCATACTCCTGGAGACTCCTTCTTGTGCCTGGACTCCTTGTCCAGACTAAGCGAGCTCTCTGTCTGTGTTTGCAGACACCTACCACTAGGTTTACAAAGCCATACATTTCCCTTATACCAGTCAGCAAAGTATCTAGGTGAAATGACACCCCATTCAACACACATACTCTCACTGTCTCACAATATATATATATATATATATATATATATATATGTATATATATATATATATATATATATATAATTATTTGCTTTGGGTGTATTTTTATTTTTTACAATGTGATTTTAACATGAGTTTTTACATAGAGAGAACTGCAGTTTGTAAAATGTCATGTTTAGAGTTGAGCGATACTTTCCAATATCCAAAAGTATCGGAATCGGAATGGTATCGCCGATACCCAAAAAATATCGGCGATACCCGATACCGATACCGGAAATCCAATGTAAGTCTATGGGAACAAAATATCGGAATTAAAAAAAACCCATTCTTGCCTTGTTGGTTAATTGTACATGAAGGAAAACAACAAAGAGTAATGTAGAATGTATTGGGGAAGGTTGAGGAGACATTAAAGGCATAGATGTTTAACCCAATCAAATGGAATAGCATAAATATATTTTTTTTTAAAGATGTTCGGATTGACGAAGAAATTGACAATGTTGTTAACGTTTTTTCTATTTTGGCAAATATGTATATTTCACAACTTCCATGCTCTTCACCATTTTAACTTTTGACACATTTTCTCCTTCATAATCTTCAGCAGCATCATCTTTTTCATCAAATTATTCTTCATCTTCACCTTCTTTATCTTCTTCTTAAACTTCTTGCTATTCATCTTTTTGTTAACATTACTCATATTCTTCTTATTAAACTATTATTCTTATTCATATTGTACTTCATCTTCTTCATCATATTCTTATTTGTGACAGAGAATCCTGTACTTGTAATCTGTCAAAGTATGAATTTTTCATCCTTCCGTTCTTGCTGTCACAAAAGATTTAAATTACAACAGTATTTGTCCGTGTTCAGTTTAGCCTGCAGCAGCAGGCATTTTCCAGGGGCACCACGAGGAGGAACGGACTCACCCCCATACACTGCTTAGTCTTCTTCTGCTTATAATTTAGAGCATATATTTTGCTCTTCATTTTGGTCTTATACTTCATGTTCTTCTGCTTTTTGATCTTCTGCTTATTGTTCTTAAGTCTCTTGTTCTGTATCTTGTAGTTTGTCTTAACCTTCTTAGTCCTGTTTGGTAATCTTTTATTTCTTCTTTGTGATGGTGTTTAGGCTGGTTGGCTTGATGCTCGTCGTCCTTGTGGTAGTCATCTTCTTCGGGGTGGTCATCAGGGTCGTCGTCTTCATTGTTGGAGATCCAGAGTGATTACCCAAAAAAGCATTGAAAAAATCTTCAATTTGTAAATGTAGCAGAAGGTACAAGAGTCAATGCAAGTAACGAGGACCAGCTGACTGTGCTGGAACCCGGAGGGGCAGCAGAAGGAAGAGAGCCAATGGCACAACCGAGGACCAGCTGACGTTACTGGGACACGGTTACTAAGCAGGAGGTACCTGTGCTCCAAAGCACTACCAAGGACCAGCAGACGTTGCTGGAACTCGGATACCGAGATGGAGGCACCTAGGCCAAAGGCACTTCGGAGAACCAGCTGACGGTACTGGAACCCGGACGGGTAGCAGAAGGTACAAGAGCCAATGCAAGTAACGAGGACCAGCTGACTGTGCTGGAACCCGGAGGGGCAGCAGAAGGAAAAGAGCCAATGGCACAACCGAGGACCAGCTGACGTTACTGGGACACGGTTACTAAGCAGGAGGTACCTGTGCTCCAAAGCACTACCAAGGACCAGCAGACGTTGCTGGAACTCGGATACCGAGATGGAGGCACCTAGGCCAAAGGCACTGCGGAGAACCAGCTGACGGTACTGGAACCCGGACGGGTAGCAGAAGGTACCCATGGAAATTTAAGTTGACAGGCCGCGAGCCGGCCGCAGTTACCGAATCCCAGAGTACTACAGTGGGTGATTGTCCTATTGTCACAACGGAAACAGCCTTTATTTGCATATCCCGCAGCACACATAGGAAGCACCTAAACTCCAAGCACCATAGAGTCGGCTAACCCGACCGCAACACGACAGGACAACTTATTGGAGGCTAAGTGACGTTTACACTGACAGGAAACAGATGGCGTGCTGTAACCAGTCTGGGCAGGAGTGAGTACCCGTGCCAATGACACTTCCGAGCAACAACTGGCGGTGTTGAAGCCCAGGGATGAGAAGACAACAGGGTGGAGGCAGCATGACTTTTTGCCGTTCACACAGCAGGGGAACAGCTGACATTACTGAACCCCAGTAACACAGGAGCAAGTGTTGACTGTGCTAACAGCACTTCCGAGCAACAACTGGCGGTGTTGTAGCCCAGGGATGAGAAGAGAACATAGTGGAGGCAGCAGGACTTTTTGCCGTTCACACAGCAGGGGAACAGCTGACATTACTGAACCCCAGTAACACAGGAGCAAGTGTTCACTGTGCTAACAGCACTTCCAAGCAACAACTGGCGGTGTTGTAGCCCAGGGATGAGAAGAGAACATAGTGGAGGCAGCAGGACTTTTTGCCGTTCACACAGCAGGGGAACAGCTGACATTACTGAACCCCAGTAACACAGGAGCAAGTGCTAACAGCACTTCCGAGCAACAACTGGAGTGTTGTAGCCCAGGGATGAGAAGAGAACATGGTGGAGGCAGCAGGACTTTTTGCCGTTCACACAGCAGGGGAACAGCTGACATTACTGAACCCCAGTAACACAGGAGCAAGTGTTGACTGTGCTAACAGCACTTCCGAGCAACAACTGGCGGTGTTGTAGCCCAGGGATGAGAAGAGAACATGGTGGAGGCAGCAGGACTTTTTGCGTTCACACAGCAGGGGAACAGCTGACATTACTGTGACTGTGCTACAGCACTTCCGAGCAACGGCGTGTTGTAGCCAGGATGAGAAAGAACATGTGGAGGCAGCAGGCTTTTTGCGTTCACACAGCAGGGAACAGTGAATTATGAACCCAGTAACAAGGAGCAGTGTTACTGGTAACAGCACTCCGAGCAACAATGGCGTGTTGTAGCCCAGGGTGAGAGAACATGTGGAGCAGCAGGCTTTTTGCGTTCACACGCAGGGGAACAGCTGAATTACTGAACCCAGTAACACAGGAGCAAGTGCACGCACTTCCGAGCACAATGCGGTTTGTAGCCAGGGATGAGAAGAGAACATGGTGGAGGCAGCAGACTTTTTGCCGTTCACACAGCAGGGAACAGCTGACATTATGAACCCAGTAACACAGGAGCAGTGTATGTGCTAACAGCACTTCGAGAACAACTGGCGTGTTGTAGCCAGGGATGAGAGAGAACATGTGGAGGCAGCAGGACTTTTGCGTCCACAGCGGGAAAGCTGACATTACTGAACCATAACAAGGAGCAAGTGCTAACAGCACTTCGCAACAACTGGCGTGTTTAGCCCAGGGATGAGAAGAGAACATGTGGCAGCAGGACTTTTTGCGTTACCAGCAGGGACACTGACATTATGACCCCAGTAACACAGGAGCAGTGTTCATGTGCTAACAGCACTCAGCAACAACGCGGTGTTGTAGCCAGGAGAGAAGAGAACATGTGGAGGCGCAGACTTTTGCGTTCAACAGCAGGGACAGTGCATTACTGAACCGTAACACAGGAGCAAGTGTTACTGTGCTAACAGCACTTCGAGCACAACTGCGGTGTTGTAGCCAGGGATGAGAAGAGAACATGTGAGGCAGCAGGACTTTTTGCGTTCCACAGAGGGGAACAGCTGACATTATGAACCCAGTAACACAGAGAAGTGTTGACTGTGCTAACAGCACTTCGAGCAACAACTGGCGGTGTTGTAGCCAGGGATGAGAAGAGAACATGTGGAGGCAGCAGGACTTTTTGCCGTTCACACAGCAGGGAACAGCTGACATTACTGAACCCAGTAACACAGGAGCAAGTGTTCACTGTGCTAACAGCACTTCCAGCAACAACTGGCGGTGTTGTAGCCAGGGATGAGAAGAGAACATGGTGGAGGCAGCAGGACTTTTTGCCGTTCACACAGCAGGGAACAGCTGACATTACTGAACCCAGTAACACAGGAGCAAGTGTAACAGCACTTCGGCAACAACTGGGGTGTTGTAGCCAGGATGAGAAGAGAAATGGTGGAGGCAGCAGGACTTTTTGCGTTCACACAGCAGGGGAACAGCTGACATTACTGAACCCAGTAACACAGGAGCAGTGTTACTGTGCTAACAGCACTTCGAGCAACAACTGGCGGTGTTGTAGCCGGATGAGAAGAGAACATAGTGGAGGCAGCAGGACTTTTTGCGTTCACACAGCAGGGAACAGCTGACATTACTGACCCAGTAACACAGGAGCAAGTGCTAACAGCACTTCGAGCAACAATGGCGGTGTTGTAGCCAGGATGAGAAGAGAACATGGTGGAGGCAGCAGGACTTTTTGCGTTCACACAGCAGGGGAACAGCTGACATTACTGAACCCAGTAACACAGGAGCAAGTGTTCACTGTGCAACAGCACTTCGAGCAACAACTGGCGGTGTTGTAGCCAGGGATGAGAAGAGAACATGTGAGGCAGCAGGACTTTTTGCGTTCACACAGAGGGGAACAGCTGACATTCTGAACCCAGTAACAGGGCAAGTGTTACTGTGCTAACGCACTTCGAGCAACAACTGGCGGTGTTGTAGCCAGGGATGAGAAGAGACATGGTGGAGGCAGCAGGACTTTTGCGTTCACACAGCAGGGGAACAGCTGACATTACTGAACCCAGTAACACAGGAGCAAGTGTTACTGTGCTAACAGCACTTCGAGCAACAACTGGCGGTGTTGTAGCCAGGATGAGAAGAGAACATGGTGGAGGCAGCAGGACTTTTTGCCGTTCACACAGCAGGGGAACAGCTGACATTACTGAACCCCAGAAACAGGAGCAAGTGTTCACTGTGCTAACAGCACTTCGAGCAACAACTGGCGGTGTTGTAGCCCAGGGATGGAAGAAACATGGTGGAGGCAGCAGGACTTTTTGCGTTCAACAGCAGGGGACAGCTGACATTACTGAACCCGTAACACAGGAGCAAGTGTTGACTGTCTAACAGCACTTCGAGCAACAACTGGCGGTGTTGTAGCCGGGATGAGAAGAGACATATGGAGGCAGCAGGACTTTTTGCCGTTCACACAGCAGGGGAACAGCTGACTTATGAACCCCAGTAACAGGAGCAAGTGTTGACTGTGCTAACAGCACTTCCGAGCAACAACTGGCGGTGTTGTAGCCCAGGGATGAGAAGAGAACATGTGGAGGCAGCAGGACTTTTTGCCGTTCACACAGCAGGGGAACAGCTGACATTACTGAACCCCAGTAACACAGGAGCAAGTGTTACTGTGCTAACAGCACTTCGAGCAACAATGGCGGTGTTGTAGCCCAGGATGAGAGAGAACATGGTGGAGGCAGCAGGACTTTTTGCGTTCACACAGCAGGGGAACAGCTGACATTACTGAACCCAGAAACAGGGCAAGTGTTACTGTGCAACAGCACTTCCGAGCAACAACTGGCGGTGTTGTAGCCCAGGGATGAGAAGAGACATAGTGGAGGCAGCAGGACTTTTGCCGTTCACACAGCAGGGGAACAGCTGACATTCTGAACCCCAGTAACACAGGAGCAAGGTTCACTGTGCTAACAGCACTTCCAGCAACAACTGGCGGTGTTGTAGCCCAGGGATGAGAAGAAAATGGTGGAGCAGCAGGACTTTTTGCGTTCACACAGCAGGGGAACAGCTGACTTACTGAACCCAGTAACACATGAGCAAGTGTTGACTGTGCTAACAGCACTTCCGAGCAACAACTGCCGGTGTTGTAGCCCAGGGATGAGAAGAGAACATGGTGGAGGCAGCAGGACTTTTTGCCGTTCACACAGCAGGGGAACAGCTGACATTCTGAACCCAGTAAACAGGAGCAAGTGTTCACTGTGCAAACGCACTTCGAGCAACAATGGCGGTGTTGTAGCCAGGGATGAGAAGAGAACATGTGGAGGCAGCAGGACTTTTTGCGTTCACACAGCAGGGGAACAGTGACATTACTGAACCCAGTAACACAGGAGCAAGTGTTCACTGTACTAACAGCACTTCCGAGCAACAACTGGCGGTGTTGTAGCCCAGGGATGAGAAGAGAACATGTGGAGGCAGCAGGACTTTTTGCGTTCACACAGCAGGGGAACAGCTGACATTAATGAACCCAGTAACACAGAGCAAGTGTTACTGTGCTAACAGCACTTCGAGCAACAACTGGCGGTGTTGTAGCCCGGGATGAGAAGAGAACATAGTGGAGGCAGCAGGACTTTTTGCCGTTCACACAGCAGGGGAACAGCTGACATTACTGAACCCCAGTAACACAGGAGCAAGTGTTGACTGTGCTAACAGCACTTCCGAGCAACAACTGGCGGTGTTGTAGCCCAGGGATGAGAAGAGAACATGGTGGAGGCAGCAGGACTTTTTGCTGTTCACACAGCAGGGGAACAGCTGACATTACTGAACCCCAGTAACACAGGAGCAAGTGTTCACTGTGCAAACAGCACTTCGAGCAAAACTGGCGGTGTTGTAGCCCAGGGATGAGAAGAGAACATAGTGGAGGCAGCAGGACTTTTTGCCGTTCACACAGCAGGGGAACAGCTGACATTCCTGAACCCCAGTAACACAGGAGCAAGTGTTCACTGTGCTAACAGCACTTCCGAGCAACAACTGGCGGTGTTGTAGCCCAGGGATGAGAAGAGAACATGGTGGAGGCAGCAGGACTTTTTGCCGTTCACACAGCAGGGGAACAGCTGACATTACTGAACCCCAGTAACACATGAGCAAGTGTTGACTGTGCTAACAGCACTTCCGAGCAACAACTGCCGGTGTTGTAGCCCAGGGATGAGAAGAGAACATGGTGGAGGCAGCAGGACTTTTTGCCGTTCACACAGCAGGGGAACAGCTGACATTACTGAACCCCAGTAACACAGGAGCAAGTGTTCACTGTGCTAACAGCACTTCTGAGCAACAACTGGCGGTGTTGTAGCCCAGGGATGAGAAGAGAACATGGTGGAGGCAGCAGGACTTTTTGCCGTTCACACAGCAGGGGAACAGCTGACATTACTGAACCCCAGTAACACAGGAGCAAGTGTTCACTGTACTAACAGCACTTCCGAGCAACAACTGGCGGTGTTGTAGCCCAGGGATGAGAAGAGAACATAGTGGAGGCAGCAGGACTTTTTGCCGTTCACACAGCAGGGGAACAGCTGACATTAATGAACCCCAGTAACACAGGAGCAAGTGTTGACTGTGCTAACAGCACTTCCGAGCAACAACTGGCGGTGTTGTAGCCCAGGGATGAGAAGAGAACATGGTGGAGGCAGCAGGACTGTTTGCCGTTCACACAGCAGGGGAACAGCTGACATTACTGAACCCCAGTAACACAGGAGCAAGTGTTCACTGTGCTAACAGCACTTCCGAGCAACAACTGGCGGTGTTATAGCCCAGGGATGAGAAGAGAACATGGTGGAGGCAGCAGGAATTTTTGCCGTTCACACAGCAGGGGAACAGCTGACATTACTGAACCCCAGTAACACAGGAGCAAGTGTTCACTGTGCTAACAGCACTTCCGAGCAACAACTGGCGGTGTTGTAGCCCAGGGATGAGAAGAGAACATGGTGGAGGCAGCAGGACTTTTTGCCGTTCACACAGCAGGGGAACAGCTGACATTACTGAACCCCAGTAACACAGGAGCAAGTGTTCACTGCGCTAACAGCACTTCCGAGCAACAACTGGCGGTGTTGGAGCCCAGGGTCAAGGAGGATGTTTAAATACTATATCAAGTATTTTCCTTGTTACGTGTCAATTAAAAATGTCTATACTCCAAACAAGAGAAATATAACCTTTAGTACCATAAGATGATGATTTTACTTAAAAAAATATATGTAAATTAATAATTTACAAACATAAACGCATACATTAACATGTTGAAAAGCAATGCAAACCACAATTAAAATAGGTTAAATAATCTGCTATACGGTTTAAAATAAAAGCATACAAGTACATATCAGAATCCATTAATGATGGCTAAGTAACAGTATGTACACCATTTTTATTGTGTAGACAATGAATGGCTGACTTAAAAACATAATCAGCATTACAAGTTATCTTTGACATTCATAAAACTTTGCATTTGGTGAATAATATCACTAAATTTTTTTTAAAAATATCTAAAATTTCCATCATGTAATACTGATAATATGTGCCAATCATTTATATTAACAAACAAAAAATTTAAAAAGTGCATAGTGCAGAGTGAAAACAGATATTTATGCCTGACTGTGGACTTGCAAGCATGACAACGGATAGATAAGGTATATATAGATGAGACTGCATAGCCACAGATGGTGAATGGCGATGTAATACTGTACCTCAATAAAGTATGCGTTACTACTACATCCTTTTTTTTATATAGCTTTATAAAAGGTTACGTGCATGTATGGTTGCGCCTTTGTTTGGACGCACAGACTGGCTTCCTGCTGTGACGCGTTGGGTATTGGAGCGTCTGTACGTCTTATGACGCAGACTAACATTCACGGTGCGCATCGTTCATCATCGCAAGCGTACCGACAACACAAAGGCGTTGTCATGACTCCTTTACTCAGTAAACATGCACCTATGATGAAACATACACGCATGTGCCCTATTACATAACAAGCTACAAGAAAAACGAGTGTGAGGTGTGACACAGCTGTTTTGTTAAGGTACAGTATTATATCGACATTGTACAGGTGTCGCTATTCAGTCTGATAAATAGATATCATTCACCTATTCTATCTGTTGTCGTTCTTTCAGCACCACTTACAGGTATATATTTTGCTATTGTGACTATGCACTATTGACTTTACCAAGGTAATGCATGATTTTTGTTAGCGATTATCATGTTTACATGAAGGACCTTTATGATATGGGCTGTTAACTTTCTAATTAAATATGTATTTTTTAAAATGACACAAATATAAGTAATGTTGAAGAGGACTATTCCTACATGCATTGTTTGCACAATATTACAGGTGTACATCACGTCCCTTAATCAACATTGGATTATTATATTTACTTGTATGCTTTTATTTAAAAGGCAAGAACACTGAAGTATAACCTTCGCACTGCAGCAGTTGTCAAAGTTCAACCCACATTATGCACTTCCAACATTGCAGCATTTGAGTCATGATGTGAGTTGGATTTGTCTAAGCTATGGAGTGACAAGGTTGACCATCAGTATCCTATAGCATAAGTAGGCTTTTGTGTTTGCATTTGTTTTCGACATGTGCATATCTGTAATAATATGTCACAATTATTTTGTTACAGATTTGTGACAAAGACTAATCATTTTATGGTTTTAAAGTTGACGTTTCAAATGTTTACAGCTTAGAAATCAGGGTGTAGCCTCATATCTATGTGTAGCACTAGACACTTTGACATGTCATGTTTTTTTCACCATGATTAGGTAGCTAGCAGTAATTTTTGCCGGACACACAGCAGGGGAACAGCAGGCGTTACTGAACCCCACAAACACATCAGCGATTGTTTTCATCTGTGCATCTAACACTTCTGAGCAGCAACTGGCGGTGTTGAAGCCCAGGGTCAAGGAGGGTGTAGGCAGAGGCCTAGTATGAGATGTTTGAAGTTAAAGTTGTAGTTAGCAGCAGTAATTTTTGCCAGACACACAGCAGGGGAACAGCAGGCGTTACTGAACCCCACAAACACATCAGCGATTGTTTTCATCTGTGCATCTAACACTTCTGAGCAGCAACTGGCGGTGTTGAAGCCCAGGGTCAAGGAGGGTGTAGGCAGAGGCCTAGTATGAGATGTTTGAAGTTGTAGTTAGCAGCAGTAATTTTTGCCAGACACACAGCAGGGGAACAGCAGGCGTTACTGAACCCCACAAACACATCAGCGATTGTTTTCATCTGTGCATCTAACACTTCTGAGCAGCAACTGGCGGTGTTGAAGCCCAGGGTCAAGGAGGGTGTAGGCAGAGGCCTAGTATGAGATGTTTGAAGTTGAAGTTGTAGTTAGCAGCAGTAATTTTTGCCAGACACACAGCAGGGGAACAGCAGGCGTTACTGAACCCCACAAACACATCAGCGATTGTTTTCATCTGTGCATCTAACACTTCTGAGCAGCAACTGGCGGTGTTGAAGCCCAGGGTCAAGGAGGGTGTAGGCAGAGGCCTAGTATGAGATGTTTGAAGTTGAAGTTGTAGTTAGCAGCAGTAATTTTTGCCAGACACACAGCAGGGGAACAGCAGGCGTTACTGAACCCCACAAACACATCAGCGATTGTTTTCATCTGTGCATCTAACACTTCTGAGCAGCAACTGGCGGTGTTGAAGCCCAGGGTCAAGGAGGGTGTAGGCAGAGGCCTAGTATGAGATGTTTGAAGTTGAAGTTGTAGTTAGCAGCAGTAATTTTTGCCAGACACACAGCAGGGGAACAGCAGGCGTTACTGAACCCCACAAACACATCAGCGATTGTTTTCATCTGTGCATCTAACACTTCTGAGCAGCAACTGGCGGTGTTGAAGCCCAGGGTCAAGGAGGGTGTAGGCATAAAATATTGAGTTATTGCCTTGTTACGTGGCCATTGCAAATGTATGTACTTCAAACAAGAATAAATGAAGTTTTACTAGGACAATAAAATTTGAATTTCAATTCCAAGAATAGAAAAATATTTATACTTGAGAGTCCGCTGTGGTTGATACCGTTTAATGGCTAACTGAAAATATGGTAACAAATTCCAAGCTTTCCAGACTACTCAGGTCTCTTCATCAGGCTAAGACTAAAACAAAAAATGAAGAATCACATATTTCTACACACAACAGGACACAGGAATAGGTAAGACAAGTGAGGGAGGGACAAGTGAGGGGAGACCGGCCAAAAAATGAGAACAAGGATGAATTATCAGCGCCACACAATAAGAGAAAAAATAATGGATTTACCTGTGGCAAAACACTTTTGTATGCCCGGTCATAGCATGATGGATATGGAATTACTGCTATTAAAATATAACTTCAAATATGAGAAAGATACAAAGGTTTCAGAATATAAGCTCATCATGACCTTTGACACTGTTAGTGATGGAATGAATAGATCACACGGATTTATGTCATTCTATATCAATTAAGGAATCTGCGTCTCTGCCCTTCCAGGGGCATGAAAACACAAAACCAGACCCCAATCAGAGGGCAATAAAACTTTCTATCCTTATCTAGGAACTGTTCCAATATTTATGTTCATCCCTCTGTGATAATGACTAGTGTTGAGCGATACGATACTGCAAATATCGGATATCGGCCGATATTAGCTGTATCGGCCTTTCGATTCCGAATACCGATATTTTCGTCATATCGAATACGGAATCGGGATTGTCACTGTCATTGTCAGTGTCCGTCGGTCGGGTCTGTCACTGTCAGTGTCCGTCGGTCGGGTCTGTCAGGAGTCAGCGGCACTTACCTGGCAGAAAATCTCCGGCGGTCACGGCCTGGACTGCTTCATGGCCGCCATCCTCTTCTCCCCGGCGATCACATGCAGTTTCTCGCGATAACTGCAGTGACTGCTGGGTAATCCCGGCCGTAAAGCAGTCAGTCCGATGACGTCACCGCCGGGGAAGCAGGTAATCAGCTGTGCTGCGTCGCGATGACAGGCTCTGCCTGTCATTGCGATGTAGCAGAGCTGGATCGTCGTGGGACTGTCGTTACTATGGACTGCGTCGGACAGGTGGTATACTGTTGGTTTTTTTTTTTCTTTTTTTACAGGAGATCGATGGCGTCGCAGGAATGAGAGTACAATAAAAGAAATGAAAACTGTGTTGTCTCTTTTATTTCATTAAAAGACTTTTTTCTTGCTGTGTCTTTTTTTAAACATTTAATAACTTTGGGATTAATAATGGATTGGTGTCTTATTGACACCTCTCCATTATTAACCGGGCTTATTGTCACCGTGCAATCAACGGTGACATTAACCCCTTATTACCCCACTTGCCACTGCTACAGGGCAGTGGGAAGAGCCGGGTAAAGTGCCACAATTGGCACATCTTTTGATGCGCCAAATGTGGGGCTGCTGTAGCCTGGTATTATCAGGCTGTTGAGGGCCAAAATCCATGGGCCTTGACAGTCTTTTAATACCAGGCCGCAGCAGTCTGCATTTTACTTGGCTGGTTAACAAAAATAGGGGGACCCCTACGCCGTTTTTTTTTCGAGGGGATCCCCTATTTTTGTTAACCAGCCAAGCTAAGCAGACTGCTGTGGCCTGGTATTATCAGGCTTGCAAGGTCCATGGATATTGGATCCTTACCAGCCTGAAAAACCAGGCCTCAGCGGTCTGCTTCATCTGGCTGGTTAACAAAAATAGGGGGGACCCCACGCCAATTTTTTTCGAGGGGATCCCCTATTTTTGTTAACCAGCCAAGCTAAGCAGACTGCTGTGGCCTGGTATTATCAGGCTGGCAAGGTCCATGGATCTTGGCTCCTTAACAGCCTGAAAATCCAGGCCTCAGCAGTCTGCTTCATCTGGCTGGTTAACAAAAATAGGGGGGACCCCACGCCATTTTTTTTTCGAAGGGAACCCCTATTTTTGTTAATCAGTTCCCTCTGACGTCACTGATGGTGTCCCTGGCTGACCTGAAGTGAAAGTGGAAAGCAATCAATTAAGCTTTCCACTTCCTCTCCTGTCAGCCAGGAGAGGAGCTCATTCATTTGGGGGTTTACTGTGAGGCTGCAGCATTAGCTGCGGTCCCTGCAGTAAACATTAACCCTTTCTGAAGGATTACACCGTGGGACCTGACTGTGCATGGGATAGGTAAGAATAATTTTGCTTTATTATTTTATTTTTATTACAGGAAATGGTTTTAGCAGGTAAATAAATTATGGTCAAAAACTGTTGACAGCTCTCAATTATTAACCTGGCTTAAAGTGACCTTTCAATTGCAAGGTCATTTTAACCCCTTATTAACCCATTCGCCACCGCTACAGGGCAATGGGAATAGACGGGCAAAGTGCCAGAAAGGGCGAATCTAATTATAGATTTGTCTTTTCTGGGGTGTCTGGGGCAGATGTTAGTAGCCAGGGGGGGCCAAAAATAATGGTCCCTCTCTGGGCTATTATTATCTGCCCCCATTCGCTGGCTTTGTCTGTCTGGTTGCGAAAATAGGGCGGGAGCCCACGCATTTTTTTTAAACAATTTTACACCTCATATATATATATATATACATGTCATTGAATTTGTGACACATATATATATATTTATATTTATAGTTCATATACTTCTACATAGTATAATAGCCGCTAATTCAATTGCCGGCTTTTGTGAAAATGCAGAACCCGACATGAAATGACACTTGATGTACATAGGGTTAACCATGTCTTTTCATGTCCTTTGCTATCTGATTTGCACAAACAATTACATCAGTCTATGTGTGCAAAATTTCACACCTGTAGGGGTTAATTAAAGGTGTAAATTCGTAGCAAAAAAGTCCGAATTTACACCTTTAATTAACCCCTACAGGTGTGAAATTTTGCACACATAGACTGATGTAATTGTTTGTGCAAATCAGATTGCAAACGACATGAAAAGACATGGTTAACCCTATGTACACCAAGTGTCATTTCATGTCGGGTGCTTCTGTCTTTTCACAGAAGCCGGCTTTACCCGGCAATTGAATCAGAGGATATTTTACTATGTAGAAGTGTATAAACTATACATATATGTATATATATATGTCACAATGACATGTTATATATATATATATATATGTATTCTATGTGTGTATATTTAGTGTTTACAAGGAAATAAAGGTTTTTTTTAGTTGCGATTTTTTGTTCCCATAGACTTACATTGGACTTCCGGTATCGGAATCGGATATCGACGATATTTAGTGATATCGGCGATACCATTTCGATACGATATTTTTAGATATCGAGCAGTATCGCTCAACACTAATAATGACAGTTCTGCTACACGTCACTTACTTGTCTTACCTATTGCACTATTCCTGTGTCCTGTTGTGTATAGAAATATGTGATGCTTCATTTATTTTTGTTTTAGTCTTTGTCTGATGAAGAGACGTGAGTAGCCTCGAAAGCTTGCAATTTGTTACCATCTTTTCAGTTATCCATTCAAAGGTATCAACCACTGCGGACTCTCAAGTCTAAATATTTATCTATCTACTGGCTAACACGGTACAAAGATACACATGTTTCCTAACTTCAAGAATAAAAATAAAGACACTGCAAATATAAACGCATATATGCACATGCCAACAAGAAATGGAACAACACACCACCCAAAAAATTGGTTACAAAATATAGTGTTGTAAATTTAAGAATAAAAGTCCATTTTTGTATTTATGAATAATGCTTAAGGAACGCTATGTTAAACCATAACATAGTGAAGACAATGGATTTTGTAATAGTCACTCATCATCATCATCATTGCAATTTAGATGTGACAGTCACAGACATTTCAATTATTTAAGTTAATAAAATCGTTACTTTGTACAGCATGTATGACATGTCCAACATGGACTCATCAATGTGATGACACAATAATGTACGATAAAAAATAACCATTTAAAAAAACATAATGCATTGTCACAATTTAAGTGTGTGCCTGCAAGTGTAGGTGAAACAAAGGCTACGGATAGCAAAGGTATATTCTATGTCTGTATCAGACAGTGGACAGCCTCTGATGGGTAATGGCGATGTTATACTGTACGTCAATAAAGTCTGCGGCTGCAATCATGCATTTTTTGCTTGTACAGTGTTGAAGAGGGTAAAAGCATGTCTGGTTGCGCAAGGCTTTATCCGTCAACACTACCTTCCTACTGTCACGCGTAGGGTAGGGTAGCGTGTGTCAATTAGATGACTCTATAAAATGTGACGTTACGCAGCGTTATTGCGCCCTAGGGACGCCGAAAATACGACAGCAGTAATCATTTACTGTCTAATACTCCACCTATGACCAACAAAAAAAGACCGTTCCCTCTTTAACAATCTACAAGACTAACAAGCATAATGGTTGACGCTGACTTTATTGAGGTACAGTTGTCACGACGTATAACAGATATATTCAAAGATAGCAACCTATATCTAATGTGACATCATTCTAAATATCATATAATAGAGAAAATCAACATGTATACATAGTATCTGCCAGCAATGTCTTACCTGACATAATATCCTATGTATTGTGGGTCAATACTGTGTACGTGTCACGCTGTCACTGGATAGAGGTGGACCGGGGTCTATGCTGACCCTGAACTGGGGTCCTGACTAGTCCCTCTACCTGGAGGTACTGTTAATGGTACAGAGGTCCAGGCCGCCAGCGTAACCCTGTCTCCTGTAGATCCCTGACACTGTAATCTAGTCCTGAGAAGGACCCTGATTACCACCACAGGGAATGGCAGGTCACAGCTTACACACAGTCTTAGACAAACGAGACAGACAAGGGGTAAAGAAAACACAGCCTCGCATACCACACTTCCACTACAGAGGAACACAAAAGGTTAAGGAGATAAACAATAAGCAAGGAGAGGAAAAACCACAACAGGCACTCTTAGCTTAAGTCTTCTCAGAAACTATCCGCTCTGCTGGTCTGAATGAATGCTTTCACCGGCAACTTCCCCGCAGACCAGCAGGTATAAGAAGGAAGCTAATTAACAAAACATCAAACGCAGCTGGGCGAGGCTGGTCAGCCCAGCACCGAGAGAGAAAGGATTAACTCCCTCAGTGCCGAAAAACACCCAGCACCAGAAACTCAGCTGTGCGAAGTCAGGGTGTGCAATCGCGACGATCTCCGCCGCGACACACCCGTGACAGTACCCCCCCTTCTACGAGGGGCCTCTGGACCCTCAGGGCCTAGTCTATCTGGGTGAGTAGTGTGGAAGGCCCGAACCAAACGGTCTGCGTTAATATCCAACGCAGAAACCCACATCCTCTCCTCAGGACCATACCCCCTCCAATGAACAAGGTACTGAAGGGACCGGCGATTCAGACATGAGTCAATGATCTTCGATACCTGAAACTCCAAATTACCATTGACCACCACTGGAGGAGGAGGTAGAGGTGACGGTATAACTGGTGCCACGTACCTCTTAACCCCTTCACCCCCAAGGGTGGTTTGCACGTTAATGACCGGGCCAATTTTTACAATTCTGACCACTGTCTCTTTATGAGGTTATAACTCTGGAACGCTTCAACGGATCTTCGCGATTCTGAGATTGTTTTCTCGTGACATATTGTACTTCATGATAGTGGTAAAATTTCTTCCATATAACTTGCATTTATTTATGAAAAAAATGCAAATATGGCGAAAATTTTGAAAATTTTGCAATTTTCAAACTTTGAATTTTATTCCCTTAAAACAGAGAAATATGTCACACAAAATAGTTAAGAAATAACATTTCCCACATGTCTACTTTACATCAGCACAATTTTGGAAGCAAAATTTTTTTTTGTTAGGAAATTATAAGGGTTAAAAGTTGACCAGCGATTTCTCATTTTTACAACAAAATTTACAAAGCCATTTTTTTTCGGGACCACCTCATATTTGAAGTCACTTTGAGGGGTCTATATAGCAGAAAATACCCAAAAGTGACACCATTCTAAAAACTACACCCCTCAAGGTACTCAAAACCACATTCAAGAAGTTTATTAACCCTTCAGGTGCTTCACAGGAGCTGAAGCAACGTGGAAGGAAAAAATTAACATTTTACTTTTTAGTCACAAAAATGATCTTTTACAAACATTTTTTTTATTTTCACAAGGGAAAAAGGAGAAAAAGGACTGATAAAGTTGTTGTGCAATTTCTCCTGAGTACGCCGATACCCCATATGTGAGGGAATACCACTGTTTGGGCACACGGCAGAGCTCGGAATGGAAGGAGCGCAGTTTGACTTTTCCAAACCAAAATTGGCTGGAATTGAGAACAGACGCCATGTCGCGTTTGGAGAGGCCCCGATGTGCCTAAACAGTGGAAACCCCCCACATGTGACCCCATTTTGGAAACTAGACCCCCTAAGGAACTTATCTAGATGTGTGGTGAGCACTTTGAACCCTCAAGTGCTTCACGCAAGTTTGTAATGTAGAGCCGTGAAGAAAAAAAATCATATTTTTTCCACAAACATGATGTTTTAGTCCCCAAATTTTTATTTTCCCAAGGGTAAGAGGAGAAATTGGACCACAAAAGTTGTTGTCCAACATGTCCTGAGTACGCTGATACCCCATATGTGGGGGGAACCACTGTTTGGGCGCACGGCAGGGCTTGAAAGGGAAGGAGCGCCGTTTGACTTTTCCAAACCAAAATTGGCTGGAATTGCGAACGGACGCCATGTTGCGTTTGGAGGGCCCCTGATGTGCCTAAACAGTGGAAACCCCCCACATGTGACCCCATTTTGGAAACTAGACCCCCTAAGGAACTTATCTAGATGTGTGGTGAGCACTTTGAACCCTCAAGTGCTTCACGCAAGTTTGTAATGTAGAGCCGTGAAGAAAAAAAATCATATTTTTTCCACAAACATGATGTTTTAGTCCCCAAATTTTATTTTCTCAAGGGTAAGAGGAGAAATTGGACCACAAAAGTTGTTGTCCAACATGTCCTGAGTACGCTGATACCCCATATGTGGGGGGGAACCACTGTTTGGGCGCACGGCAGGGCTTGAAAGGGAAGGAGCGCCGTTTGACTTTTCCAAACCAAATTTGGCTGGAATTGCGAACGGACGCCATGTCGCGTTTGGAGGGCCCCTGATGTGCCTAAACAGTGGAAGCCCCCCACATGTGACCCCATTTGGAAACTAGACCCCCTAAGGAACTTATCTAGATGTGTGGTGAGCACTTTGAACCCTCAAGTGCTTCACGCAAGTTTGTAATGTAGAGCCGTGAAGAAAAAAAATCATATTTTTTCCACAAGCATGATGTTTTAGTCCCCAATTTTTTATTTTCCCCAGGGTAAGAGGAGAAATTGGACCACAAAAGTTGTTGTACAACATGTCCTGAGTACGCTGATACCCCATATGTGGGGGGGAACCACTGTTTGGGCGCACGGCAGGGCTTGAAAGGGAAGGAGCGCCGTTTGACTTTTCCAAACCAAAATTGGCTGGAATTGCGAACGGACGCCATGTCGCGTTTGGAGGGCCCCTGATGTGCCTAAACAGTGGAAACCCCCCACATGTGACCCCATTTTGGAAACTAGACCCCCTAAGGAACTTATCTAGGTGTGTGATGAGAACTTTGAACCCCCAAGTGTTTCACTAACGTTTATAATGCCCTGGCGTGAAAAAGAAAATATTTTTTTTTTTTCCACAAAAGTGATGTTTTAGTCCCCAATTTTTATTTTCCCAAGGGTAAGAGGAGAAATTGGACCCCAAAAGTGGTTGTCCAATTTGTCCTGAGTACGCTGATACCCCATATGTTGGGGGGATACACTGTTTGGGCACACAGCAGGGCTCGGAAGGGAAGCAGTGACGTTTTGGAATGCAGACTTTGATGGAATGGTCTGAGGGCGTCATGTTCCGTTAGCAGAGCCCCTGATGTGCCTAAACAGTGGAAACCCCCCACATGTGACCCCATTTTGGAAACTAGACCCCCTAAGGAACTTATCTAGGTGTGTGGTGATCACTTTGAACCCCCAAGTGTTTCACTAACGTTTATAATGCCCTGGCGTGAAAAAAAAAAATATTTTTTTTTTCCACAAAAGTGATGTTTTAGTCCCCAATTTTTTATTTTCCCAAGGGTAAGAGGAGAAATTGGACCCCAAAAGTGGTTGTCCAATTTGTCCTGAGTACGCTGATACCCCATATGTTGGGGGGATCCACTGTTTGGGCATACGGCAGGGCTCGGAAGGGAAGCAGTGACGTTTTGGAATGCAGACTTTGATGGAATGGTCTGCGGGCGTCATGTTCCGTTAGCAGAGCCCCTGATGTGCCTAAACAGTGGAAACCCCCCACATGTGACCCCATTTTGGAAACTAGACCCCCTAAGGAACTTATCTAGGTGTGTGGTGAGCACTTTGAACCCCCAAGTGTTTCACTAACGTTTATAATGCCCTGGCGTGAAAAAAAAAATATATTTTTTTTTTCCACAAAAGTGATGTTTTAGTCCCCAATTTTTTATTTTCCCAAGGGTAAGAGGAGAAATTGGACCCCAAAAGTGGTTGTCCAATTTGTCCTGAGTACGCTGATACCCCATATGTTGGGGGGATCCACTGTTTGGGCATACGGCAGGGCTCGGAAGGGAAGCAGTGACGTTTTGGAATGCAGACTTTGATGGAATGGTCTGCGGGCGTCATGTTCCGTTAGCAGAGCCCCTGATGTGCCTAAACAGTGGAAACCCCCCACATGTGACCCCATTTTGGAAACTAGACCCCCTAAGGAACTTATCTAGGTGTGTGATGAGCACTTTGAACCCCCAAGTGTTTCACTAAAGTTTATAATGCCCAGGTGTGAAAAAAAAAAAAAAAACTGGCAGGCACGAGCTCTGATAAGTGACCGCTGTCACTTATCAAAGTTCCGCAGCTGCTGGATGTGCGCACGGGAGTGGCAGAAAGGGGGGTGAAAAAAAAAACTGGCAGGCACGAGCTCTGATAAGTGACCGCTATCACTTATCAAAGTTCCGCGGCTGCTGGATGTGCGCACGGGAGTGGCGGAAAGGGGGGTGAAAAAAAAAAACTGGCAGGCACGAGCTCTGATAAGTGACCGCTGTCACTTATCAAAGTTCCGCGGCTGCTGGATGTGCGCACGGGAGTGGCGGAAAGGGGGATGAAAAAAAAAAACAGCAGGAACGAGCTCTGATAAGTGACTGGTGTCACTTATCAAAGTTCCGTGGCTGCTGGGTGTGCGCACGGGAGTGGCAGAAAAGTTGGTGAAAAAAAAACAAAAAAAAAACAGCAGGAACGAGCTCTGATAAGTGACTGGTGTCACTTATCAAAGTTCCGTGGCTGCTGGATGTGCGCACGGGAGTGGCGGAAAAGTTGGTGAAAAAAAAAAAAAAACGGCAGGAACGAGCTCTGATAAGTGACTGGTGTCACTTATCAAAGTTCCGTGGCTGCTGGATGTGCGCACGGGAGTGGCGGAAAAGTTGGTGAAAAAAAACAAAAAACGGCAGGAACGAGCTCTGATAAGTGACTGGTGTCACTTATCAAAGTTCCGTGGCTGCTGGATGTGCGCACGGGAGTGGCGGAAAGGGGGGGTGAAAAAAAAAAACGGCAGGCACGAGCTCTGATAAGTGACCGCTGTCACTTATCAAAGTTTGCGGCTGCTGGATGTGCGCACGGAGGGGGGTGCGAAAGTGTTGATGGGTGAACTGCGTCACCAATCAACGCTCGGCGGCGCAAAGGGGGGGTAAAAAGAGGGGGAAAGGGAAGGGGGGAGGGGGAATGGGGGGATTGGGGTGGATCGGGCAGGGATCGGGGCTCAAAAACTCACGTTTGTAGTCTTTTCTTTCTTTTCTCTTCTTTCTTCTCTCTTCTTTCTTCTCTCTTCTTTCTTCTCTCTTCAGCAGGAGTTGTGGTGTCACAGGCTACTGTGGCACCACAAGGCCCAGCGCAGGAGGAGATCTGGCAGTGTGACCGCACAGCAGGAATCCTCAGCAAGTGTGAGGACCCCTGCAGTGCGGTCAGACAGGTCAGATCCAGTTTGCAGACAGGTCACAGAGCGGTCACATCGCTGCTGTGACCTGTCATTGGTGGGATCGATGATCACATCAATCCCACCAATCAAAGGAGACCCCTGCATTGCCGGTTGCTAGGCACCGGCCTAGTAATCGGAGCTCACAGCTCCGATTCCTAGGCAGGTCACCGGCAGGTCACCTAGCAGGGCACAGAGCGGTCACACCGCTGCTGTGCCCTGTGATTGGCGCGATCGTCGATGACATCGATCGCGCCAATCAGCTCCTTCATGCCCTACAGGCCCTGGCCTAGGATCGGTGCTATTACTGCACCGATCCAGGCAGGTACAGGCAGGGCACAGCGCGGATATACCGCGGCTGTGCCCTGCGATTGGCGCGATCGATGTGATCGGCGATCGCGCCAATCCGGGGGGGGTCTGGACTTTCCTAGGCCCAGGCCTAGGATCGAGTACATCGGTACTCGATCCTAGCCTGCGATCTCACTGTTTTAGCCGCTCTGATTGGCTGAAACAGTGAGAAAGGCTGTGATTGGCTGTTCAGAATTCAACAGCCAATCACAGCGATCGGGAGGCCTGAGGGGGGAGGATGCAGCCCGGGATGCCGACGCCAACTTCCAAGAGGTAAGCTGGCGTCGGAATTTTAATGCGATCACCGCTACTTAAGTCGCGATGTCGCATTAAAGGGCATGACGTACTATCCCGTCCATGGTCAGAATGGCACGGGTTTTATGGACGGGATAGTACGTCTAATGTCAGAGAGGGGTTAAGCAACGATTTGTGGAACACATTGTGGATTTTAAATGTAGGAGGGAGGTCAAGACGGAAAGCCACCGGATTAACTATTGAACTGATCCTGTATGGCCCGATGAATCTGGGACCGAGTTTCCAGGAGGGAACCTTAAGTTTTATATTCTTGGTAGACAACCATACCAGATCGTTCACACTTAGGTCCGGACCAGACACTCTCCTCCTATCAGCCATACGTTTGTATCGGTTCCCCATAGTGCTCAGATTATTAAGCACACCTCTCCACACTGAAGCAAGTGACGACGAAAATCGTTCCTCCTCAGGACCCCAGAAGAGCCCCCCCATTGAAAGTACAAAACTGGGCGTGAAAACCATATGCCCCAAAAAACGGGGACTTACCAGTGGACTCGCTCCGCCTATTGTTAAGAGCGAACTCTGCCAGAGGCAAGAAAGAAGACCAGTCCTCCTGGTTCTCTGAGACAAAACACCGGAGATATGTCTCTAAGCTCTGATTCAGACGCTCTGTCTGACCATTGGTCTGCGGATGAAAAGCCGAAGAAAATGACAACTGCATCCCCCTACGAGAACAAAATGCCTTCCAGAATTTGGACACAAACTGAGACCCCCGATCCGACACCACATCGGAAGGCAACCCGTGAAGTCTCACAATCTCCCCAATGAACACCTGCGCCAGAGTTTTAGCATTAGGAAGAGCAGGAAGAGCAATAAAATGTGCCATTTTGCTGAACCTGTCAACTACAACTAGTATGACAGTTTTACCTGAAGACGGAGGAAGGTCCGTAATGAAGTCCATAGACAGATGGGTCCATGGACGCTCCGGGATTTTCAACGGTAAAAGGGCCCCAGACGGACGGGTATGTGGGGTCTTAGAGCGCGCACATACCCCACAGGACGCGACAAAAGATACCACCTCTTTATTTAGGTTAGGCCACCAAAACCGGCGAGAAACGAGATCTACATTTGCTTTATTCCCTGGGTGTCCTGCCAAAGCAGAATTATGATGTGCCTCGATAACCTTTTGTCTTAACTGATCTGGAACAAACAGTTTCCCTGGAGGTCCTACAGGGGCGTCCCCCTGAGCCTCCAATACCTCCTCCTCAAGCTCAGAGCATACAGCCGACACCACAACTCCCTCCTGAAGAATAGGAACCGGGTCATCCGTCTTCCCGGCCCCTGGGAAACTACGAGATAAGGCATCAGCCTTTACATTTTTTGACCCAGGACGATATGTGACGACAAAATTAAACCTGGTAAAAAACAACGACCATCTAGCTTGTCTGGAATTCAGACATTTAGCAGACTCTAAATACAGCAGGTTCTTGTGATCAGTAATGACGGTGACCGGGTGGACTGCCCCCTCCAAAAAGTGACGCCACTCTTCAAAAGCCAACTTAATGGCCAAGAGTTCCCTATTGCCGACATCATAATTCCTCTCGGCGGACGACAATTTTTTAGAGAAGAAAGCGCACGGATGCCATTTACCAGGGGACGGACCCTGAGATAATACCGCACCCACTCCTACGTCAGATGCGTCTACCTCCACAATGAACGGTTGTGATGCATCAGGTTGGATGAGTATGGGTGCTGAAGCAAAACATTTTTTCAAGGAGGAAAATGCTTGACAGGCTTTGTCAGACCACCTAGAAAAATCCGTCCCTTTCTTTGTCATGTCAGTGAGAGGTTTGACAACAGATGAGAAATTACGAATAAATTTCCGGTAGTAGTTAGCAAACCCCAGGAAACGCTGCAGTGCTTTAAGTTCCTCTGGCCGATCCCATTCAAGCACAGCCTTCACTTTCCCAGGGTCCATACGGAAACCGGAGGCTGACACCAAGAATCCTAAAAACTGAAGTTCTTGTACAGCGAATACACACTTCTCCCATTTGGCGTACAGTTTATTATCTCGCAAGATCTGCAACACTTGTCTCACATGCTCCTGATGAGACACAAGATCCGGCGAGTAAATTAAGATGTCATCTAGATAAATGACAACAAACTGTCCCACTAGGTGGCGAAAAATGTCATTAACAAAATGTTGAAACACCGCCGGGGCAGTAGTCAGACAGAAAGGCATGACAAGGTTCTCATAATGTCCCTCCGGAGTGTTAAACGCCGTCTTCCACTCATCCCCCTCCTTTATCCTAATCAGATTATACGCCCCCCTGAGATCCAACTTAGAGAACCATTTGGCGCCCACAATCTGATTGAAGAGATCAGGAATAAGTGGGAGCGGATACGGATCTCGGACCGTAATCCGATTAAGCTCACGGAAATCCAGGCAAGGGCGTAGGCCTCCATCTTTTTTCTTCACAAAGAAGAACCCAGCGGCCACTGGGGAAGATGAAGGTCTAATATGCCCCTTGGCCAGACTTTCCGAAATGTAATCCTTCATAGCTTGCCTCTCAGGACCAGAAAGGTTATACAACCTAGATTTTGGTAACTTAGCATCAGGAAGCAATTTTATAGCACAGTCATATGCGCGATGAGGAGGTAATTCTTGACACCCTTCCTCTGAAAACACATCCTCAAAGTCCTCCAGAAAAGGAGGTAAGGTTCTAGGCACGACCGTACCGATGACCGTGTTCATGCAGTTACTATTGCAAAATTCACCCCACTGGCTTATCTCTCTGGATTGCCAATTAATAACTGGGTTATGTTTAGTTAACCAAGGAAGTCCCAACACAATAGGAGTGGGAAGGCCCTCCAACACATAACAAGACAATAGTTCTTTATGTATTGCCCCCACTCGAAGGTCTATGTTATGCACGGCTTGCACAAAGCTACCTTGACCGAGAGGCCTGGCGTCAATAGAGAATATAGGGATAGGTTTGGCCAATACACTCAGTTGCATACCTTGCACCTGGGCAAACCGAGCGTCCACCAGATTAGCCGCGGCCCCACTATCCAGAAGAACAGAAATCCTCTCAGTTCTCGTTCCTACCACCACCTCCGCTGGTACGAGAAACTGAGACGGACTTGGGGACGAAATACATACTCCCAGATTGTTGTCCACCACACAACCTGGGATTAATAGTTTTCCGGCGACTTCTTGCTCAGTACAGTACGGGATGGACACCCCTCAATAAAATGTCCCTCTCTCCCGCAGAAGAAACACCTTCTTGTTTTGCGGCGCACCGCCGATCCCTTCCCTCGAAATGATGTCCCTCCCAACTGCATAGGTTCCTCGGAACAAACCAGGGGGACCTCAATATTAGGGACTTTAGAAGGAGGCGGAGTCATCACAGGGGGCGGAGTTACCCCACACCTCTCCCGAAGCCGTCTATCAATGCGAATAGCAAGAGCCATAGCGGCCTCCAGTGACGGGGGAGAATCATACTGAGCCAACACATCTTTTAATTTGTCAGATAAACCTTGACAAAACTGGCTCTTAAGAGCCGGGTCATTCCACTGAGTATCCGTGGCCCACCTACGGAACTCTGAAGAAAATTCCTCCGCCGGACGATCTCCCTGCTGTATCCTACGTAACTTCATTTCAGCAAGGGAGACCCGATCCGGGTCATCATATACCAGACCCAGGGCTGTAAAAAATCGGTCCACTGACTGGAGAGCCGGGGAGCCCGGGGGGAGAGAGAACGCCCAGGATTGAGGGTCCCCTTGTAAGAGTGAGATGACAATTCCCACCCTCTGATCCTCACTCCCCGACGACTGCGGCCGCAGCCGAAAATACAATTTACATGCTTCCCGGAAAGTAAAAAACTTGTCCCGCCCACCAGTGAACCTGTCCGGGAGAGCTTCTTTAGGTTCAAATCTGGTTTGCTCCTGGGGGTACAAAACCTTGGATTTAACATCCGTCAGCTCCATGGACAAACTCCGCAACTGCTGAGCTAAATGGGCTACTGGATCCATGGTGGCTGGGGAGAATCTTTAAGGGGCCGGTGAAAATGTCACGACGTATAACAGATATATTCAAAGATAGCAACCTATATCTAATGTGACATCATTCTAAATATCATATAATAGAGAAAATCAACATGTATACATAGTATCTGCCAGCAATGTCTTACCTGACATAATATCCTATGTATTGTGGGTCAATACTGTGTACGTGTCACGCTGTCACTGGATAGAGGTGGACCGGGGTCTATGCTGACCCTGAACTGGGGTCCTGACTAGTCCCTCTACCTGGAGGTACTGTTAATGGTACAGAGGTCCAGGCCGCCAGCGTAACCCTGTCTCCTGTAGATCCCTGACACTGTAATCTAGTCCTGAGAAGGACCCTGATTACCACCACAGGGAATGGGCAGGTCACAGCTTACACACAGTCTTAGACAAACGAGACAGACAAGGGGTAAAGAAAACACAGCCTCGCATACCACACTTCCACTACAGAGGAACACAAAAGGTTAAGGAGATAAACAATAAGCAAGGAGAGGAAAAACCACAACAGGCACTCTTAGCTTAAGTCTTCTCAGAAACATCCGCTCTGCTGGTCTGAATGAATGCTTTCACCGGCAACTTCCCCCGCAGACCAGCAGGTATAAGAAGGAAGCTAATTAACAAAACATCAAACGCAGCTAGGCGAGGCTGGTCAGCCCAGCACCGAGAGAGAAAGGATTAACTCCCTCAGTGCCAAAAAACACCCAGCACCAGAAACTCAGCTGTGCGAAGTCAGGGTGTGCAATCGCGACGATCTCCGCCGCGACACACCCGTGACAACAGTATTACATCGACATTGTCCATGAGTAACTATGCACTGTGATACCTATATACCATTATTAATTTATATCTGTTGTGGTTGTTTCAACAGCACTTGCAGGTATAACTACCTATTGTCTGTATGCATGATGCACTTTCTAGATGTAATAATTTATTATTGCACATTATTACCAGGTTTAGATGCTGGCCATTTCATATATGGTGTGTGAAGTTACAGTTGGCATCAGTATGTGTATTTTATAATGTCTGTCATAAATAAAACTCGTGATGATGATGATGAGGATTTTATGATTCGTACATCCATTGACTGCATTATCTTACAGGTATAGATAAAGTTCCTTAAAAAGCATTAATTGATAAGTATGAAATGTACTTTTATGCATTAATTTCAAAAAGTGAAGACTATGTTTTAGTTTTTGTTACCATTTGTAATAGACATGTGCAGATATGCGCTGTGATGACAAATTATTATTTGTCCATATTTGTAATAAAAATTTATCATTCTAGGCCTGGAAAACTTCACAATTTCCTGTTTTAAGCATAACAATCAGGGTGACGGCTCTTCCCTATTTGGAGCATGTTCGACATGGGTTTTTCTGTGCATGTGTAGGGAACAGGAGACTTCTTGCCGGACACACAGCAGGGAACAGCTGGCGTTACTGAACCCCACTAACACTATAGCTTGTGTATTGGTCTGTGGACACGACACTTCTGAGCAGCAACTGGCAGTGTTGTAGCCCAGGGAGTAGAGTTCATGTGGTAGAAAGATGAACATAACAGGAGACATGGATAACGTTGCGAACCAGTTATTTAATCTGAAAACGGACAGACAAATTCTGGCGAGATCCATGCCTTGTTCATTTTCAGAAAAGTAAGCCGGTCTACATTATCGGAGGATAGTCGCATGCGACGGTCTGTTAGTACACCACCTGCAGCACTAAAGACGCGCTCCGATAATACACTGGCAGCAGGGCAAGCCAGCACCTCCAATGCATACTGGCTAAGCTCTGGCCATGTATCCAGCTTAGAGACCCAAAACTTGAATGGGGAAGAGCCATCTGGGAGTACACTGAGAGGGAAAGACATGTAGTCTGTCACCATCTTACGGAAACGTTGCCTCCTGCTGACTGGAGCCGTCTCGGATGGTGTAGACATTTGTGGCGCTGCCACAAAACTTCGCCACATTTGGAACATACTGGTCTTGCCCTGTGCAGAGGCGCTGCTTGTGCTCCCTCTTGTTGCAGAGCTGTCTCCACTGCCTCGACGCACAGAGCTGCTTTGTAAAGCAGTAGCAGCAGCAGTGCTCTCGGCTGGAATGGAGAACATTATGGATTGCACCAGTGTGTCTTGGTACTCCCGCATTTTACGCTCCCGGTTCAACGGTGTGATGAGGCTTTGTAAGTTGTCCCGGTAGCGAGGGTCTAGGAGGGTGTACACCCAATAATCAGACGTGGTGAGAATGTGGGCGATGCGGCGGTCGTTTCTCAGGCACTGCAGCATGAAATCAACCATGTGCTGCAGACTCCCAACTGGCCAAGAAACGCTGTCCCCTGCAAGAGGCGTCATCTCTGCCTGCTCTGTATCACCCCACCCTCGCTCTACATACTGACTAGAGCGTTGTGTACCTCCCTCTGGAGCGATGTCTTCCTCCTCCATTGACTCCTCCTCATCCTCCTCACAAAGTGAGCCCTGCCCAGCCCTTTGTGAGGAACCACGTTGCGCTGACTGTCCAGAAGGTGATGGAATTTGTGACTCCTCATCCTCCACCTCTTCCAAAACCTCATCCCTTATTGCTTGCAGTGTTTTTTGAAGCAGGCAGATAAGGGGGACAGTAAGGCTGACTAGTGCATCATCTGCACTCGCCATCCGCGTTGACTCATCAAACGCACGCAAAACGTGGCAGATGTCCTTCATAGAGGCCCACTCAGTAGTGGTGAAGTGTGAACGGCGCAAATTGCGAGTTGATTGCGCCTGATGCAGCTGATAAATCCATTACTGCTGGCTGCTGCTCACACAACCACTCCAACATATGTAACGTGGAATTCCACCTGGTGGGTACGTCACATATGATGCGATGTTCAGGAAGGCGAAATCTGCAATGCAGAGCTGCAATGCACGATCTGGCCATGCTGGAACGTCGCAAGTGAGCGCACTCTAGGCGGACCTTGTGCAGCAGTGCATCAAGATCCGGATAGTCCCTCAAAAAACTCTGCACGACCAAGTTGAGCACATGTGCCAGACATGGTATGTGAGTGAGGTTGCCAAGGCCCAGAGCTGCCACCAGATTTCGGCCATTGTCACACACTACCAAGCCTGGCTGGAGATTCGCTGGCAAAAACCACACATCGCTCTCCTGCTTGATGGCATTCCAGAGCTCCTGCGCTGTGTGGCTTCGATTCCCCATGGGAATTAATTTCAGGACGGCCTGTTGACGTTTGGCCACGGCTGTGCTCATATCGGTCGCATCAGGTAAGCGTTCACGGGTCCATGTGGAGGTAGACCGTGACGGCTCCTGCAGCGATGATTCTGAGGAACTGGAGTAGGAGGAGGAGTCAATGTGGACAGACTTGATTCCTGCAATCCTTGGAGTTGGCAGAACACGTACAGCGCCACTCGCAAGATCTGTACCCGGCTCCACAACATTGACCCAATGGGCAGTGAGGGAAAGGTATCGTCCCTGGCCATGGGTACTGGTCCACGCATCGGTGGTCAGGTGGACCTTGCTACTGACGGCGTTTAGTAGCGCATGTTTAATTTTTCCCTCAACATGCTTTTGCAGACCAGGGACGGCTTGCCTGCTGAAATAAAATCGGCTGGGCACATTGTATTGTGGGACTGCCAATGCCATTAAGTTACGGAAACTGTCAGTCTCCACCAGCCTGAATGACAGCATTTCAAGGGACAGGAGTTTTGCAATGCCAGCATTCAGAGCCTGTGCTCGTGGATGGTTTGCCGAGTATGGCCGTCTTTTATCCCATGCCTGTGCTACCGATGGCTGTTTTGTGGCCTGGGAGTGTGAGGATGACAGGGAACTTGCAGCTGTGGGTGGAATAACACTGGGTCTCTGGACAACAGTGACAGAGGTTCTTCCATGGCGATCCTGTGAGGAAGCCGAACCAGCTGTGTGTGAGCTGGAGGAAGAGGCTCCAACACGAGCTGAAGATGTAGGTGCTGCTGTAGGTTGGCCTACATCTCCAGTGTGTCTTTGTAACTCAACCACGTGCTTTGACCGCACATGTTTCCACATATTTGTGGTATTAAGGTTACTGACACTTTTACCTCTTTTTACTTTTTGATTACACAGCTTGCATTTGACATAGCAAATATCATCTGCAAGTGTGTCAAAAAAGGACCACACAGTGCAAGTCCTGGGAGCGCCCGTTTTGGCTGTTGGAAGAGAACTGCTACGAACGGGTGCCAAACTGGAGGCTACAGGCAACCGAGTCTGCAGCCTACCTCTCCCTACTGTTTGGACCGTTGGGGCAATCTCTTCCTCAGAGCTGCTACCACCACCTTCCTGTTCCTCACGCCATGTTGGGTCTTGGACCTCATCATCTCCACTACCCTCTTCCAAAACCTGCTGCTGTTGGGTGGTCTGGCCAGCACCATGCTCAACAGAAACTGGCACCTGAGTCTCATCATCATCAGATGCGTTCTGCGGTGTGCTGACCATCGGCACTGGCTCACCCGCCTCTTCACATTCAGAGAGACACAGCTGTTGCGCATCACTGCATACTGCCTCTTCGTCATATTCCAGAATGCTGCTTGGCTGGGCCCCTGTTTGCAAGCCAACAGATTCTGAGAACAGAAGCAGAGACTCAGCTGGCTCCAGTTCAGAACTCTCTGACTGCCTGGGCAATTTGGCAGGCGGTGAAGAGAAAGATGGTTGTTCAACAGTGCTGTGGTCCTGAGAGGAGGTGGAAGCAATTGAAGTCGATGCATTGGCTGCCATCCAACCAACAACGGCTTCAATTTGTTCTTCCCGCAGCAGGGGGGTACGCTGAGCTCCTACAAAAGTGCGCATAAAGGAACGCTCACGGGGAAAACTGGTGGATGCTGTGTCACTGGGTGCGGCAGCAGCCACAGAATCCCCACGTCCTCTCCCTGCTGAAACTCCACGGCCACGACCACGTGCCTTACTCCCTGCCTTCTTCATCTTGGTAGATTGATAAAGAAAGTCAGAAAAGTTATAAGGCCTAAGTGTGGTTATTCCTCAGAGACTGCAGTGAACACTGCAGACAACTGTTCAGTAGCTGTGAAAGGCCCCTTTCTGTACTTCTATAGTGTTTGCAACCAATGTATTGTATACGGATGGAAGCGCGTCACACTAATAGATTAGATTTTTTTCAAATATAATGGAGCAGCACCAATTAGAGAAAAATGTGAAGGATGAGGCAGTGACACACGCTCAGCAGACTACAACCAGCAGTGGTTGAAGAACTAACTGGAGCGTGATCTGCACTCAAAAGATCAAAACCTCACAGACTGCAGTGAACACTGAAACACAACTGTTCACTATCTGTGAAAGGCTCCTTTCTGTACTTCTATAGTGTTTGCAACCAATGTATTGTATACGGATGGAAGCGCGTCACACTAATAGATTAGATTTTTTTCAAATATAATGGAGCAGCACCAATTAGAGAAAAATGTGAAGGATGAGGCAGTGACACACGCTCAGCAGACTACAACCAGCAGTGGTTGAAGAACTAACTGGAGCGTGATCTGCACTCAAAAAATCAAAACCTCACAGACTGCAGTGAACACTGAAACACAACTGTTCACTATCTGTGAAAGGCTCCTTTCTGTACTTCTATAGTGTTTGCAACCAATGTATTGTATACGGATGGAAGCGCGTCACACTAATAGATTAGATTTTTTTCAAATATAATGGAGCAGCACCAATTAGAGAAAAATGTGAAGGATGAGGCAGTGACACACGCTCAGCAGACTACAACCAGCAGTGGTTGAAGAACTAACTGGAGCGTGATCTGCACTCAAAAAATCAAAACCTCACAGACTGCAGTGAACACTGAAACACAACTGTTCACTATCTGTGAAAGGCTCCTTTCTGTACTTCTATAGTGTTTGCAACCAATGTATTGTATACGGATGGAAGCGCGTCACACTAATAGATTAGATTTTTTTCAAATATAATGGAGCAGCACCAATTAGAGAAAAATGTGAAGGATGAGGCAGTGACACACGCTCAGCAGACTACAACCAGCAGTGGTTGAAGAACTAACTGGAGCGTGATCTGCACTCAAAAAATCAAAACCTCACAGACTGCAGTGAACACTGAAACACAACTGTTCACTATCTGTGAAAGGCTCCTTTCTGTACTTCTATAGTGTTTGCAACCAATGTATTGTATACGGATGGAAGCGCGTCACACTAATAGATTAGATTTTTTTCAAATATAATGGAGCAGCACCAATTAGAGAAAAATGTGAAGGATGAGGCAGTGACACACGCTCAGCAGACTACAACCAGCAGTGGTTGAAGAACTAACTGGAGCGTGATCTGCACTCAAAAAATCAAAACCTCACAGACTGCAGTGAACACTGAAACACAACTGTTCACTATCTGTGAAAGGCTCCTTTCTGTACTTCTATAGTGTTTGCAACCAATGTATTGTATACGGATGGAAGCGCGTCACACTAATAGATTAGATTTTTTTCAAATATAATGGAGCTGCACCAATTAGAGAAAAATGTGAAGGATGAGGCAGTGACACACGCTCAGCAGACTACAACCAGCAGTAGTTGAAGAACTAACTGGAGCGTGATCTGCACTCAAAAAATCAAAACCTCACAGACTGCAGTGAACACTGAAACACAACTGTTCACTATCTGTGAAAGGCTCCTTTCTGTACTTCTATAGTGTTTGCAACCAATGTATTGTATATGGATGGAAGCGCGTCACACTAATAGATTAGATTTTTTCAAATATAATGGAGCAGCACCAATTAGAGAAAAATGTGAAGGATGAGGCAGTGACACACTCTCAGCAGACTACAACCAGCAGTGGTTGAAGAACTAACTGGAGCGTGATCTGCACTCAAAAAATCAAAACCTCACAGACTGCAGTGAACACTGAAACACAACTGTTCACTATCTGTGAAAGGCTCCTTTCTGTACTTCTATAGTGTTTGCAACCAATGTATTGTATACGGATGGAAGCGCGTCACACTAATAGATTAGATTTTTTTCAAATATAATGGAGCAGCACCAATTAGAGAAAAATGTGAAGGATGAGGCAGTGACACACGCTCAGCAGACTACAACCAGCAGTGGTTGAAGAACTAACTGGAGCGTGATCTGCACTCAAAAGATCAAAACCTCACAGACTGCAGTGAACACTGAAACACAACTGTTCACTATCTGTGAAAGGCTCCTTTCTGTACTTCTATAGTGTTTGCAACCAATGTATTGTATACGGATGGAAGCGCGTCACACTAATAGATTAGATTTTTTTCAAATATAATGGAGCAGCACCAATTAGAGAAAAATGTGAAGGATGAGGCAGTGACACACGCTCAGCAGACTACAACCAGCAGTGGTTGAAGAACTAACTGGAGCGTGATCTGCACTCAAAAAATCAAAACCTCACAGACTGCAGTGAACACTGAAACACAACTGTTCACTATCTGTGAAAGGCTCCTTTCTGTACTTCTATAGTGTTTGCAACCAATGTATTGTATACGGATGGAAGCGCGTCACACTAATAGATTAGATTTTTTTCAAATATAATGGAGCTGCACCAATTCCACAAAATAAAATAAAAAAAAGAGTCAGTGAGTGACACGTGCAGATGCCTACAAACAGCGGTGGATGCAGAGCAAACTGCAGTGTCACCTGCACTCTCACACACACCTTGCACAGAGCTGTTAAAACAACACTGCAAGGCAAAAGGAAGCTTTACACAGTGGTTGGTGCTAGCCTGCCTACAGCACAGTACACTAAATCGCAATCTCTAACTGTCCCTCAGAGTCAGCACAGCAGCGTTCTGTCCCTAACTGAGTTCACAGCACAGTGACGCTAAAATGGCGGCGGCTCCTTTTATAGTGCATTCTGACATCATTTCAGCAGCCAATCACAGCCATGCCATTAGTTAAGATGACCGCAGCATTACAGGATGTGCCCACACTTCATAAGATTCCTCATTGGCTGACTAAAATCACATTGCCTCTCAAAGAATTATGGGAACTTCCGATTCCGGTATACGATATTGGAAAAATATCGGGACTAAGTATCGGAATTCCGATACAGCGAATATCGGCCGATACCCGATACTTGCGGTATCGGAATGCTTAACACTAGTCATGTTTAAATTGCATTGCATACGGATGCAAAAAGGATGGAAAACTGAGGGTGCAATTAAAAATCGCTTATAAATCACATGACAATCGCTTGCCAATTGCATAGAATCTGACCGTTTTTTACATCCGGAAAACGGACCGTTTTTGTTTCTCGCAAATGGGTATGTACCTTATATATGTGTCACAATGACATGCATATATGTATATATATATGTATTCTATGTGTATATATCTATTCTTTCTTTTGTGATTTTAAAACTGTCATTTGGATACATTATATGTCGGTTTTGCAAGCCGGAGAGAAAATCTCGCCGTACGGATGCCATACGGATGACACACGGATATTTGGATGCGAGGAAATCGCATCCTCGCATTGCACACGGATGACATACGGATTACTGTTCACGGGACTTTTCTGTGTATTACGGCCGTATAATACAGTCCGATTTTTATACGGTGTGTGTGACTCCGGCCATAAATGAGGTGTGTCCAAACTTTTGGTCTGTACTGTATGTATGTTCTGTATGTTATGTGTTGGATGTTATATATATGTTCTGTGTTATATGTATGTTCTGTGTTATATGTTCTGTATGTTGTGTATGTAATGTATGGGTTTTTTTTACATTCAACACATTAGCCGGATGATGGGACTACTACTGTCCCATCATTGGCTAATGTGTCACTCACTGACAGTGTAGCAGGCACAGCCGGATGGGACTTGTAGTCCCATCGGACGATGCCTGCATACACGCGCACACAGACTGACAGTGTAGCAGGCATAGCCGGATGGAACTTGTAGTCCTATCGGACGATGCCTGCATACACGCACACACAGACTGACAGTGTAGCAAGCATAGCCGGATGGGACTTGTAGTACCATCGGACGATGCCTGCATACATGCACACACAGACTGACAGTGTAGCAGGTATAGCCGGATGGGACTTGTAGTCCCATCGGACGATGCCTGCAGACACACACACACACAAAGCCGGGTGGAACCGCTCAGCCAATGGCGGGGGATTTGAATCAATGAGCGGTGCCGCCGCGGCTTTGACGGAGAATTTTAATACCGCGCCGATCAAAGCCGCGCCGGCACCCCTCTTTGGCTGAGCTGCCCGCCGGCTCTGAAAATGGGCACTGCAGGTGTGTTTACTGTTCTCCCCCCCTTGCCGACATTGCTTCCCCATTGACTTGCATTGGGTTTCGTGTTTCGGCTGAACCACCGACTTTTCACGATAGTCGGATTTATGACCACAAACTGTTTATTCCTCTCCCATAATGATAGTTCTGTTTCACGTCACTTGTCTTACCTATTGCATTGTTTCTGTGCTGTGTTGTGTATAAGTATGTGATTCTTCAGATTTTATATTAGTCTTTGCCTGATGAAGAGACCTGAGTAGTCTTGAAACCTTGCAATTTGTTAACATCTTTTCAGTTAGCCATTAAAAGGTGTCAACTACTGAGGACTCCCAAATTTAAAGATTTTTCTATTATTACCTTGAACACTTTCTATAGATGTAACTAGG
>JARQOD010003431.1:0-65029 GCA_033576555.1 Oophaga sylvatica | reverse complement strand
GTGCTCGGTGTCCGAGAGGCAGTGGAGCAGGGCAGGGCGGGTCACTGGAAGGGGTACTTGCTGTCCTTAGATCAAGCAAAGGCCTTTGACGGGTGAATCACGAGTACCTCTGGTCTGTCCTTTTGAGGTATGGTCTGCCTGGGAGGTTTGTAAATTGGTTAGAGACCTTATACCAGGGGGCTGAGACTTTTCCACTCGTGAACGGTTGGGTTGGTCACCCTTTTGAGGTGAGTTCCGGGGTCCGCCAGGGTTGTCCTCTGAGCCCACTTTTATACGTGTTCGCGATCGATCCCTTCTTGAGGAGGGTAGATCGTGGACCGTTGGTGGGAGTCGGGATGGACCGGGCGGAGCCGGGGGCCACTCTGAGGGTGGTAGCGTACGCTGACGACGTCTCCCTCTTTGTGTCCTCGATGAGAGGAGGCGGATTGGGTCATGTCTGAGGTCGAACGCTACTCGGAGGCGTCCGGGTCCATGATCAACCGGGAAAAGTGCGAAAGTCTCTGGCTGGGAGGGGGAGATCCTAGTTTTGATCTCCCGGACACCCTTCCAGGGCCCCAGACCTCCGCCAAAATCCTAGGCATCGAATTTGGCCCCGGGGACTACCCCCAGCAAAATTGGGGGGCAGACTTAAGATCGCCGCCCAAAAGGTGGACCAGTGGAAGGGTTGGTCTTTAACCCTGAGGGAAAGGGTCAACTTGGCCAAAGGCTTTCTGCTTCCTTGTTAATATACCTGGGCAGTGTCTGCGTCTTGCCAGAGCCTCTCTGGACAGGGTCTATAGCCTTTTCTTCAGCTGTTATGGGGGAACAGGCTTAACCTAATTAAGAGAGAGGTCACGTACCGCACGAGGAGACTAGGTGGGTTGGGTATGGTCAACCCGGTGGTGTTTCTGATAAACACCTTTCTTAAGATCAATGTTGCCAACCTCTATTTAGAGAGGGCTCCTCCGTGGGTATTCTCCTGCAGGGGTTGGTTTCGGCCTTTCTTCCAGGAATGGGAGACAGGAGGGCAGGTGAAGGACCTGCGCACACCGCACGGACATCTCCCGGCTTATGCTACCCCGGTTCTGAAGGTGATCCGCCGGTGGGGTCTGGGAATGTGGGAAATCAGGACCATGTCGAGGAAATTCCTTGACAGCAGGGTTCTGTTGACCATTTCCAGAAGCCCCTGGTGCTCAAGGATTGCCCAGGCCGGGATCTGGAGGTTGGGCTTGGGTTATTAAATTCCAAGCGGATCCCCTTGAAGTTTTGGGACTTGGCCTGGCGCTGCTTCCATGGGAGGCTGTATGTAAGGGACAACCTGAAGTGCAGGAGCTCCGATGATCTGGGTTTGTCCCCGTGAGGAGTGTGGCGACATGTTGGAAAGCATGGAGCATTTCCTCCTTCGGTGTCCCTTTAATACAGGGGTCTACAACAGGGTGGGTGCTTCCATAGGCTGGCCTAGGCTGGCGTCCCTTTCTTATCCGGAGTGGGCTTATGGGGCATTCAGATCCCTGGGTGGCCGAGAACGGAGCACTTTATTTTCCCGGTTAGTGTAGTCATTAGGTTCCACACTTGGAGTGCACGGTGTTTAGTTTCCACGCAGCGGAAAGTCCTCCCCAGGATGAGGTGCTTAGAAACATCTTGGGTGACCTGGGGAAGGTGCGCTCTTTGGAGTTCGAGAGGCTGGGCGCGAGGAGGGCCTCTTGGCTTTGGAGGGGTTTCTCCTTTAACGTGCCTTAGGGAGAGCTGGTCTGTGTGAGATTGTTGGTAGGGTAAGATAAGGTGGTGTGGGTGTTGAGGGAGAGAAAAGTAGGGTCAGATAGGGACAGGGAGGGCCAGTTTAGGGATAGCTAGATAGTTAGTTTTGATAGCTAGGTAGAGTAGGGATAGGTAGGGGCAGGTAGGGATAGTTAGGGTCAGTTTCTTTTCTTTTAGGGGCAGATTTAGTTGGTGAGGGACAGGGTGCGTGTGTTGGTGGTTAGGGACGGGGCCTCTTAGGACTCCAGTTTCCCGGTGGTGGGCTGGTGTGTGGCACATTTAGCTTTTTGTTTTGTAAATTCAGGAAATAATTGATATTGGGCTTGCAGGCGCTGAACTTGGGCCTTGCAAGTTATGTGGTCAGTGTACAGTGTAAATGTTTATAATGTTGTGGTTTAAGCAAAGTGTGGTTAATGTAATGTAATGTGGTTAATGTAATGTAATGTAGTGTTTTGTGTGGTAGGTCTGTTAATGTAATGTTTTGTATATAAGTGTAAATAGTTATTGTTTGGGGGGGTATAGTTTAGGTTGGGGGGGGGGTGTTTGTGTGGGGGGAGGGCATGGAACCTGCCATGGACCCGAAAAATTTTCTAAGGGCATAAACTTTCATGGACCCATCAAGTTTGCTGTGAAAAGGGCATGAACTCATGGACCTGTGGTGTGGTGAGGGAAAAAAAAAAAGAAAAAAAAATTTAAAAAAAAAGAAAAAAAAAAATTCCATATCTTAGTGTATATAGTAGTGTATATAGTAGCGTTTATATATAGGTTGTGTTGTATGTATGGCCAGGTGAGGCCTTTTTTCTTTTTTTTTGGGGAGGTGCGTGATTGTGTGTCAGTGTGAGTGTGTGTGCATGTTTCTTTTATGTCTTATATTTAATTTTGTTTAATGATAATGTCCCTGCTGGGGGTCCTTTGGAGCTGCAATAGTTCTGAAGGAGAGAAAGGACTAAGGACTCTGGACTTTTTGGTTTAATTTTGTTTTGAAGCTGGTTTCTTTTGTTTCTGTTATTTATCTTAGCAATGTTCATTTATGTACAGTTAGAAATGTATTATGGTACGTATTGTTTATATTTTTTATAATAAAAGAGCTACAGGATGTAACTCAGGATCAGTAATGTAATGTATGTACACAGTGACTGCTCCAGCAGAATAGTGAGTGCAGCTCTGGAGTATAATACAGGATGTAACTCAGGATCAGTAATGTAATGTATGTACACAGTGACTGCACCAGCAGAATAGTGAGTGCAGCTCTGGAGTATAATACAGGATGTAGCTCAGGATCAGTAATGTATGTACACAGTGACTGCACCAGCAGAATAGTGAGTGCAGCTCTGGAGTATAATACAGGATGTAACTCAGGATCAGTAATGTATGTACACAGTGACTGCACCAGCAGAATAGTGAGTGCAGCTCTGGAGTATAATTCAGGATGTAACTCAGGATCAGTAATGTAATGTATGTACACAGTGACTGCACCAGCAGAATAGTGAGTGCAGCTCTGGGGTATAATACAGGATGTAACTCAGGATCAGTAATGTAATGTATGTACACAGTGAGAGCACCAGCAGAATAGTGAATGCAGCTCTGGAGTATAATACAGGATGTAACTCAGGATCAGTAATGTATGTACACAGTGACTGCACCAGCAGAATAGTGAGTGCGGCTCTGGAGGATAATACAGGATGTAACTCAGGATCAGTAATGTAATGTATGTACACAGTGACTGCACCAGCAAATAGTGAGTGCAGCTCTGGGGTATAATACAGGAGGTAACTCAGGATCAGTAATGTAATGTATGTACACAGTGACTGTACCAGCAGAATAGTGAGTGCAGCTCTGGGGTATAATACAGGATGTAACTCAGGATCAGTAATGTAATGTATGTACACAGTGACTGCACCAGCAGAATAGTGAATGCAGCTCTGGAGTATAATACAGGATGTAACTCAGGATCAGTAATGTAATGTATGTACACAGTGACTGCACCAGCAGAATAGTGAGTGCAGCTCTGGACCATCCCACAGGAAGGGGCGGAGCTTGCCATGCGGTCTGACTGTGGTGCCTGTGTGTGCTGCTCAGGAAGGGAGGTTTTTCCATCCAGGACTTTTTGTCTGCCTCCTTCCCAGGAAAGAAGGCTCATCTTGGGACTGGCCTCCGGGGTAGGGCCCCCGGCTCCACCTCCCGGTCCAAGCCGGCGGGGGGTGGGAGGACTCCCAATCCGGCTAGGATAACAAAATCTGGCAAAGGATCCAGCATGAGGACCCGCAGTACCCCAGAGGCCATGGCCGCGGCGGCTCCTTCCCCCGGAGGTAGGCCGAGTACGAGCAGGGGTGCTGCAGCGGGGCCCCTAAAGTGGGGCACCAAGATGGCGAAAGAGACCACCGTGGTCTATGGTTCCCGCGTCCATGCGCACCTCTGTGAGTATGAGGACGCCTCAAGAAAGCTAAGATCCCTCTGGGGGGAGTTGTGGGTAGCTAAGGAGAGGTCCAACAGGGCCTCCGGCAATAAGAAGGCCGAGCTATCCGCCGCGGTCAGAAAAATCCAGAGAGCCATAGAAGACCTGGCAACCCGGAGGTGCGAGATCCTGGCCGGCAGCGGGCCCTTCCGTGAAAAGCTGGAAAATGACGACCGGTTCAGAGCCATGGCCGGAGGGGCTCCTGAGGGGCCACGGAGCCTCAGCCAGGCGGTGGAGGAGGAGGAAGAGGAATGCGAGGAGGAGGTCGCGCCCTACCCACCGCCTGGTGGCCTGGTAAGAGATCTCCAGGCGTCGCACAGCGGGATAGCCCCGAGCAAGTGGCTCTCCACCAGATTCTGGCTCCTCAGAGGGCAGCGAGTGCGAGGGGGAGGATGAGGATGGTGGTAGTAGTAGCAGTGAGGGGGGCTGCCTTGTCATGCAGCAGATCCGGCAGATCGAGTACCCGGTCCGGTTTAACCAGCTGCGGTTCGGGGATGAGATCTGCGATGACGAGGCAACCAGGAGGGGGATGAAGAGAAAAGCTAAGAAGAAGGTAAAAAAAACAGCTGTTGTCCAGAAGTTTGTGTATGTCCCCTCTCTGGGGCCCCCCGGTCCCGCTGTGCGGCACCCGCTACCCACCCCGGCTCGGGCTCTGTTGTGGGTCCGCAGCAAGGGAGCGGGGAGATTACAGGCCATGACACGCAGGGCGCCGCCTCTGTTTGTGGTAATGGAGGGGGTAGTGACGTGTCTGATATGGAGCATGGTGAGGAGGGCGGCCCAGTGGTGGGCAAGAGAGTGGCAGCCGGGACCGCATCTCCGGCGGTGAGCGCTGTGGTGTCTGGGTCCCCACTTACGGATCCGTTACTGGATCGCTTCTGGGGACCCAGGCACCCAGTAAAGTGAAGGGGGCGGGGCCTGTGGCTCCGGCAGAGCCGGCTCATAAGAAACAAGTGGTGCGGTCAGCTCCCCTGGCGGGGTCTGCGGTAAAGTCTGGGTTGGTGGCCCCGCCGTCGGTTAATGCTAAGGGGGAGTGGCCTAGCCTGGGGCCGGCCGCCGGAGTCGCTGTGCCCAAGCTGTTTGTGGCCCAGGGTGTGGTGGATGGGGGCGCTGTGCCCCGGGGGACTGGTACCGCCGGGGGGGCCCCTGGGGGTGGTCCCGGCTCCGGGTCGGCTCCGGGGGTCCCGCTGCGGCCGGTCTCGGGGGGTGTGGCCTCCTCGGCACCCACCGCCCATGTGGGTGCAGCTTCTGACCTCTGTGCTGTGAAGCTGGAGGCTGGGGGCGTGGCTTCCCAGCAAAAGGAAAAAAAAATGGTAAAGATCAGCAGTGAAGCAGAGACTGCAGCTGCAGCAGACAGCAGCAAGGGCGCATGCCTGGCCGGGTCCCCTGAGTCTGGGGGCTTACCTGCAGTGGGGGCGCCGGCGAGGAGCCAGGATGGAGCTGGAGGCAGGACTGCTCCTGGCTTGGTCTCTGCCAGTGGGAGAGGAGGCAGCTCTGTGCAGCCTGTGGAGGCAGTGCTGCTGAAGCCCAATGGCAGCACAGGTCTTAAAGGGCCAGCAGCACGGTGTGGACAGAACCCCCCGGCAGGGAAGATGCCACCAGTAGGTGGCGGTAGCAGTGTGGAAATGGTAAAATCTGTAAGTTCCCAAAAAGTGAGGCAAAATATTGACCCCAGTGTGCATGTGAGTGAGAGTGGGGTGACTGATGGCGTGGATGAGGAGGGTGTGGGTATGGAAGTGTCTGCGGTTGAGGATGCGGGTGGCAGTGTGTCTAAAGTGGCAAGTGTGAATGGGGTGTCTGAGGGTACTGGAAGGAGGGGGGAGGGGGCCAGTCCATCTGCCCCCCCAGCCGCCGGTCCTCTGAGTTATTCGGGGGTGGTGGCTGGAGCCTCAGGGTCTGGTCAAGGGGTTTCCTCGCCTCTGGACCTCAGGGATGGCATCTTGCGGCGCCGTTTCCTGGAGGCCCTCAAAAAGGGAGAACGGACGATCAATGTAGAGGGCAGAGAGGTGGACTTGGCCTTTTGGCTGGATAGATACGGCCTGGCTGCCTTCCAAGATAAAAGGGAGGGGGAAACGGTTTGGTCCCTCCCGACAGCCGGGCAGGGGGTGGCCAGGCGGAATGTGGTCCGTCTTCGGTGGAGGGGCAGTGAAGCGTGCCCGCCAAGAGCGAGGGTTGTGGAGCTCCTTCTGAAGATGGACTTCAGGGTGACGGACATCTTTGCCCTGATTCATCCGTTTGGCACCTCCTTCTTCGATATCAGTTTTGTTCGGCCAGAGGGCCTAGAGCTTTTCTGGTCGAATTTCGAACTGGCAAAGGGGGAGCCCGGCTGGCGAGACTTTGCCGTACAGGCGGTGTCTCGCCAAAATAGTGTAAAGAGGGTGACCGTTTTGACAAGTAACGAGTCACTCTCTGGGGTCGACATCATGACGTGGCTTTCCCGTTATGGGGAAGTCACGGACGTCCCTAAGAAAAATAGGGACGAGTTTGGCATTTGGTCAGGGGGCTGGACCTTCATGGTAAAGTTGAAGGTTTCAGGAGGTACGGTCACCCACATCCCCTCCTCAGCATTTCTGGGGAGGGACAGAATCCAGATCTTCTACCAGGGGCAACCGAAGGTCTGCCACAGGTGCGGTGATCCCCGCCACTTCAGCGCAGGCTGCAAGGTGCAGAAGTGTGCCTTGTGTGGCGGGGTAGGTCATCTTGCCGCGGCCTGTGGTGACATTAGGTGTCACCTGTGTGGTGACCTAGGTCACCCGTATAGCCGCTGCCCCCGCTCCTTTTCCGGCACCATCTCTGACCCAGCGGGGGGAGCCATGGGGGGTTCCCCGGTGGTGCAACCTCTGCTGGGGCTGGGGGTGGAGGCGTGAGGGGAGCTGAGGGGTCAGTGAGGAAAGGCGAGGCTGGTACATCTGCCCACCAGTGGCAACAGGTGAGGCACCGTAAGGGCAGGGGGCAGGATAAGCCTCAGGCAACTGGGGTGATGACTGCCCCCACCCTGGAGGCGGCAGCCGAAGCCTCTGAGGCCCTGGGGGAGAAGGCGGTGAGCGAGGAGATCCGGAGGATGGAGAGGGAGGGTTTGGCTGCTTCTGATAACTCTTCCCAGTATGAAAGTGTGGATGAAGAGGTGGTGGAGCAGCCTAAAAAAACGGGTGACAATCGTACCGGTAAGAGGCGGAAGAAGAAGAACAAGGCTAAAAAATCTAATGCCCCCCCCTGACCGCTAGGGTGCCCACGGAAGGGCTCACCGGCTCCCCTCTGATCCCCCTCTCCAATCGGTTCCAAGTCCTCGATGACTCTGCTGTGTCGGAGGTCGGGGGTGAGGGGCCGGATGCAACATCTGGGGTGCCTTCAGGGAGTGGCGAGGTCCGTCCTCCGGGGGATTCACACTCCTCTGGCGGGGGGACTACCTCGGGGTCCAGGGGCGAGGAATCTAGTGCTGGGAAGGAGGTGTCCACTGCTGCTAAGGAGGATATGGACACCTCGGTGTCTTTAAAGAGGAGGGGTGAGTCGGGTTCCTCCTCAGAGGGGGAGAGGAAATCTGGGGGTACGGTTAAAAAACAGGCCGTCTAACTCAATCACCCATGATGGCGGAACCTACCCCGTTGACTCTGGCGTCGATTAATGTCGCCAGCATAAAGTCGGATACGGCTAGATTTACGGCCTTTGATTTTTTCACCCGGGTTGAGGCTGATGTTTTATTTTTGCAGGAGACCAGACTAACGGACCTGGGGTCCATCCACAAAGCAAAGAGGGAATGGAGGAGTGGGCCCTCATACTGGTCTCTTGCGGCCGAGCCGTATAGCGGGGTAGCGGTCCTTTTTAAGACCGCGGAGGTGGAATGCAGACGGGTGATCGAGGTAGAAATGGGGAGATGTTTGGTCCTTGACGTCTTCATGAGGGGACAGGAGCTTCGGCTCATCAATATCTATGGCCCGCAATCTAAGTGGGACCGTAAATGTCTCTTCCTGAGGATCAAGCCCTATCTTTTTACGAGCCGGCAGGTGGTCTTCGGTGGGGATTTTAATGCTATAACCAGACTCCGTGATAGGGGAGGCCCCGGAGACCGGCTGACTTATGATAGCGTAGCCTTGAATAGCATAGTAAGCGAAGCTCGCCTGGTGGATGTCCACATCCGGCACACTCCAGGTCACGAGGGTTTCACCTTTTATAGGGGAAGCAGTAGGTCTAGGATAGATAGGTTTTTTTTAAAGGAGGAAGCCGTCTCTTCTGCAGTGTCCGCTGTTGAGGTGGAGTTCTCCGATCACTGTTTAATTTTCTTTACTTTGAATGTTACAGAGACTCCCCGGATGGGGAGAGGCCTATGGAAGCTGAATTCGTCCCTTCTGGAAGAAGCGGAAGTAAGACAGTCCTTTGAGGAATTTCTTCAGAGCCAGGTACCTCTCTTGGGTCTTTGTAGCAGTAAGTCTGAGTGGTGGGAGATCTTCAAAAGAAGGGTCGCAAGGTTCTTCCGTCAGCTCTCGAGCCTCAGGGGCCTGAACAGGTACCGCCTGTATCGGCAGCTGGGGAGGAAACTCGAGCAGCTCGTCTCGACTGGAGGGGACCGAGAGGAAATCTCCAGGGTGAAGACCTTGCTCAAGGGGTGCCAGTACGATAGGCACACATCCTTGGTTTTTGAGAGGGATTTCGGGAGGTACCGCTCGCCCGACCCTTACAGAAACTGCAGGTTGTCAGTGAATTGTAAGATGGTGACAGGACTGATCGACAGTACGGGGTCCCTGAACAGATCCAAATCAGGGATCCTGGAGGTGGTCAGATCCTTCTACTCGCATCTCTTGGGGAGGAGGGATCCTGATCGGGATGAGATGTCGGCTTTCCTGGCTGAAACCATCCCTGAGCCGGGGGATGACCCCTCTCTTCATGTTTTGGCAGAAGCAATCAGGGAAGAGGAAGTGAGACGGGCGATTGATGGGCTACAGCCCAAAAAGTCGCCCGGTCCGGATGGCTTAACATCCGAGTTCTACAAGACTTTTCGGGACTCTTTGGTCCCCCTCTTGACTGAGGTGTTTAATGAGTGCCTCTCCTCGGACACTCTGCCCAGTTCAATGAGGAAGTCAGCCCTGATTATCCTGTCAAAGGGTAAAGACTCGTCCCGTATTGAGAATTGGCGTCCCATAGCGCTTCTCAATACGGACCGAAAGGTTCTGGCAAAGGTGCTTTTTAATCGGTTGGTCAAGTTTGCACCCGGCTCCTTTCGGGGGCCCAGCACTGCTCTGTTCCAGGCCGCAGTACATTTAGTGCTGTGCTCGGTGTCCGAGAGGCAGTGGAGCAGGGCAGGGCAGGTCACTGGAAGGGGTACTTGCTGTCCTTAGACCAGGCAAAGGCCTTTGACCGGGTTAACCATGAGTACCTCTGGTCCGTTCTTCTGAGGTACGGTCTGCCTGGGAGGTTTGTTGATTGGTTGAGAGTTTTATACAATGGGGCAGAGACTTTTCCGCTAGTGAACGGTTGGGTCGGACACCCTTTTGAGGTGAGGTCTGGTGTCCGCCAGGGCTGTCCTCTGAGCCCACTGTTATACGTGTTCGCGATCGACCCCCTTTTAAGGAGGGTGGAGCGCGGACCGTTGGTGGGAGTCGGGATGGACCGGGCGGTGCCGGAGGCCGCCTTGAGGGTAGTGGCGTACGCTGACGACGTTTCCCTTTTTGTATCCTCGAGAGAGGAGGCGGATTGGGTGATGTCTGAGGTTGAACGCTACTCGGTGGCATCCGGGTCCATGATCAACCGGGACAAGTGTGAGAGTCTCTGGCTGGGAGGGGGAGATCCAAGTTTTGATCTCCCGGACACCCTTCCAGGGCCTCAGGCCACAGCAAAATATTAGGCATCAGTTTCGGCCCGGGGGACTATCCCCAGCAAAACTGGGAGGGCAGACTTAAGATTGCCGCCCAGAAGGTGGATCAGTGGAAGGGTTGGTCCTTGACCCTAAGGGAAAGGGTTAGTCTTGCCAAGGGCTATTTGCTTCCTTTGCTAATATATCTGGGCAGCGTCTGCATCTTGCCAGAGCCTCTTTGGACACGGGTCTACAGCCTGTTTTTCCAATTATTATGGGGAAATAGGCTGAACCTAATCAAGAGAGAGGTCACGTACCGCACGAGGAGACTAGGAGGGTTGGGTATGGTCAACCCAGTGGTGTTTCTAGTAAACACCTTTCTTAAGGCAAACATCGCCAACCTCTGGTCAGAGAGGGCTCCTCCGTGGGTATTCTCCTGTAGGGGGTGGTTTCGGCCTTTCTTCCAGGAATGGGAGATAGGTGGGCAGGTGAAGGACCTTCGTACACCTCATGGGCATCTTCCGGCTTACGTTACCCCGGTTCTGAAGGTGATCCGTCGGTGGGGTCTGGGAGTGTGGGAGATCAGGATCATGTCGAGAAGGTTTCTTGACAATAGGGTCCTGTTGACCCACTTTCAGAAGCCCCTGGCGCTCAGGGATTGCCCAAGCCGGGATCTGGAGGTGGGGCTCGGGTTATTGAACTCTAAGCGGATCCCTTGAAGTTTTGGGACTTGGCTTGGCGCTGCTTCCATGGGAAGCTGTATGTGAGGGACAACCTGAAGTACAGGAGCTCTGATGACCGGGATTGTCCCCGCGAGGAGTGTGGTGGCATGCTTGAAAGCATGGAGCACTTCCTGCTTCGGTGTCCCTTTAATACAGAGGTCTACAGCAGGGTGGGTGCTTCCATTGGCTGGCCCAGGCTGGCAAGCCTCTCCTATGCGGAGTGGGCCTATGGGGCATTCAGGTCCCTTGGTGGCCGAGATCAGGGCACTGTTTTCTTAGTTAGTTTAGTAACTAGGTTCTGCACGTGGAATGCACGGTGTCTAGTGTCTACTCAGCGGAAAGTCCTCCCCAGGGAAGAGGTGATTAGGAACATCCTGGGTGACCTGGCAAAAGTGCGCTCCCTGGAGTTTGAGAGGCTGGGTGCAGGTAGGGCCTCTCTCCTATGGAGGGGTTTCTCCTTTAATGTGCCCTAGGGTGAGTTAGGTTCTGTGTGCCTGTGATAGGGCTGTTAGTATTTTTTATCCTTTTATCTTTATTTTGTAGGGTCAGATAGATGTGTAGGGACAGGGAGGGACAGATAGGGACAGTCTTTAGGGACAGGTAGTTAGTATTAGGTTGGTAGTGAGGGTCAGTGAGGGACAGGTAGGGGCAGGTAGGGAGAGGTTGGTAGGGCTATAGGGACAGGATTTTCTCTTTTGTGTTGTTAGGGAGGGTCAGGGTGATGTGCGGTAGATTAGGGTGAGAGCCTCTATGGTCTCCAGTTCCTGGTGGTGGGCTGTAACCCTCACTCATAGATTTTTGTTTTGGAATTGGTAACCCGGGTATAGGGCTTGCAAGCATTGAACTTGGGCCTGTTCTTTGGTCATGGTTAAGGTGTGTAGTGGTTATTATTGATATGTGTTATTATTGATATATGTTATTAATATATGTTATTATAAGGTTGTGTATATATACTGTATATATATGTTGTATGTGTACTATAATGCTTGTAGGGGGATTTAGTTTAGGTGGGGTGGGGGGTTTCTTGGGGGGAGGGGGGATGGGTTTTGGAGAATGGACGTCCGGCGGGATGCCAAGAAGATTTGCTGTGTAAGAAAGGCCACAAACTTTCGTGGGACCTGGTGTGATAGGCCACAAACTTTCGTGGGACCTTTGGGGGAATGGTGGTGGTTTAGTTTAGGAAAAATAATAAAAAAAAAATAATAAAAAAAATTAAAATTAAAAAAAAAAAAAATATGTATATACGAGGTATAGTATGTGTGTATATATATGTATATGAAGATTGTATCATTAATTTTGGCCAGGTGGCCTATTTACTTTCTTTAGGGCAGTTGGCTGAATTTGTGTTTTTTTTCTAGAGGTGAATGCATGGGTATGAGTGTATGAGGGGAAAAAAAAAAAAAAAAAAAAAAAAAAAGGATATAGCTTCCCTTGCCGGGGGTGTTTAATGAAATGGAGAAACGTTTTGTTTCTATATATCTGTTGGACATTGGACTTTTGGGATTTATGGATAATGTTTTTGTTATTGAGTTTGTCTGTAAGTTTTGTCTATGGTTTACCTGTAAGTTTAGTTTTGTATTTTTTTTATAATAAAAGAGATACAGGATGTAACTCAGGAACAGTAATGTAATGTATGTACACAGTGACTGCACCAGCAGAATAGTGAGTGCAGCTCTGGGGTATAATACAGGATGTAACTCAGGATCAGTAATGTAATGTATATACACAGTGACTGCACCAGCAGAATAGTGAGTGCAGCTCGGAGTGTATATACAGGATGTAACTCAGGATCAGTAATGTAATGTATGTTGTGTAGCCCTGGTACACAATACCAGGAGGATGAGTGGAGAGGTAACAGTTAAGGTCTCTTCATGACATCATGTACACTTCTGACACACCCAGCAGGGGTGTGGAAGGGAGTGATTCTAGTCAGTCAGTTTCCTGTCCTTGGACAGAGTAGACGTGTCCAGTTTGTGCCTGTCATCAGTTCAGAACGTGGAGGCTGGTACAGGTGGTCTAATTCACCTTAGTCTAGTCAGAGCTGTGCCCCACTGGAAGAAAGACTGAACTAACTATTAAGAGTCGAGCAAATCGAAGGGCAAAGTGGAAGGAAGATTATTGGAAAAGTGCGTTTGGCTTGGAAGAGTCCTGCACATTGCTACCGGTTACTGGAGACCGAAGGATCACTATTAGCTACAAGCATAGTGAAGAGAAAACCAGAGATTTACCGGACCCTAGGTCGCGGCAAACAAGCCCCTTATAGTCAGTACGTAACTGGGGTCAGGGGAAGTGAAGACTTTGAGTCTCTGCAGGACAAAATAAGAATTCAGCTCCCTCATAGAAAGGCTCCTAACACTAAACTGACTGGGAAGCACAGCTTTGGATAAGCTGGAATCATAGAGGGGACTACGCTTCAGGCTGGTCGTACTCATCTTCATTGGACAGTAAAGGAGGCCCCTAAGTTGCTTAGCTGTTGCCTCAAAGCTCATCCTCCACTAACCCCATCAGCCTCCCTGGGACCTGCTTGAACATCTTACAAGTAAAGGTATGGAAAGACGCTGACGGTGTGAGACTGTGTTATTTATCTGCACCCGACTTCACTAACTTCATAGACTTTGAGGGACCAGTCCCACCTGTAGGGGACCCGACATCTAGCTGCCTCACCATCCCCTCAGAGATCTACAGCAGCGCTGGTACTAATTACCAGAAGACTACAGGTGGCGTCACGAACTGTATATAAATCAATCCCCTGTAAATATTCCCCAACATACGCCAGACCGCCAGGGCCACAGACCGAGCCACAGCTACCTGTGACAATCCCATAGACTTCTACGGGCTCGGCTCTGAGTACCCCATTGCCCTGGTAACCCACAATTGTGGTGGCGGGTCGACACAAAAACTTGGCGTCACGAACAGGATCCGAAACTTGCAGCATTGCGAGCCCTGTGTGCCTGTGGAGTGTTTTGATGAAAAAGACTGTTGCTATTGTTTGGCGCTAAAATCCGCCATTTTGCCGCCATATTCGCGCCCTCAGGCGCTGGAGAAGAAGGTGGGCGGACCTGAAAAAGCGCGCAAAGTCTTGGACACGCCCCCAACCTGCACCCCAAACTGCATAGCAATCTGCGTCGCAAACCGCATCGCAAACTGCATAGCAATCTGCTTTGCAAACCGCATCGCGAACTGCATAGCAAACCGCATCGCAATCTGCATCGCAAACCGCATCGCAAACTGCATAGCAATCTGCATCACAATCCGCATAGCAAACTGCATCACAATCTGCATTGCAATCCGCATCGCAAATTGCATCGCAAAATAGAGCTGCAGGTCCTGCGACAGGAAGTGAACGCTCTGACATCAGAGCGCCTGCGACGAAGGTCCTGTTCCCACTGCGGTGCCTGTGAAGTAGCAGCATCTGAAACCGGTAGGCTCCGTTTAACCAAGGGGGCGCTAAGATGTCACAACAACCGGCTGACAGTGCGGCCCCGGCCGGAGTCCCCAATCCCGCACCGTCTGGTATTGTAGCGCCAGATGGGGGCGCAGGCCCTGCACCCAGTCCGGTAGTCCCGATCATGCCACTAACGCTCCCATATATGCCTGGGGCGAAATGGCTTCCCCAATACAGCGGTGAGCCAGGCACATTAGCAGGCTTCAAGCGGAAGTTATGCAGCATCCTACAAATGTACTCCATGCCTGAGAGACAAAAAGCTGCTGTGCTAATAGGGCAGCTAACTGGCGCTGCTGAGAGGGAAGTGGAGACCTGGGATACCGTTGATCAGGAGTCGGTACCTGCGATCTTCCTTAAGCTACATGCCATATTTGAAGACCGCACAGAAACGGATCTCCGGTTGGCCTTCTATCACTGTTCACAACAGCCAGGTGACAGCATTCGGGACTATGCTTGCCGACTACAGGGAGCCCTGAGAGCCCTCAAGCAAATTAACAATTTAAATGCTATCGACGAGAATAGAATGCTGAAAGAACAATTTATACAGGGATTGAGATCCCCAGAGGAACGCAGAACTGTAAATTGGTGGTCCTTAGATCATCCGGATGCTACCTTTGATGCCCTAAAAGACATGGCAATAAAAGGGCTGCGGCCCCTGGGCAAACCTGAGGTGGCCACCCAACATCATCAGGGTGAAGTCACTCTGGAACCGGCAGTAACCCCCTGTTCCCCGCTAGTGGCTGAAGCCAAAGCGCAGGTGACACCTCCTAGTGAATTGGACTGTCTGCGCTCAGAGGTGCGCCAGCTGACTAAAAATCTGGCCGCTGTGATGAGTGCCCTACAGCTGCGGAAAGAAGAGGAAGGGAAGATCTTGTTAGCTGACTGCCCAGAGGACGTTCCGTGGATGCACCGGAGAAGAAAGAAGACGTCGCCCCCCGGAGGAGGACAACGCCACCCCCAGGAGCAACCTCTGATCAACACCCTTCTCGTCGAGAGATCATCTGTTACCGCTGCAACCGGAAAGGTCATCTGTCTACACAGTGTCCTTTAAACGGGCAGAACCTGGGTCCAAGGGCCAACACCCAGGAGAATACCCGTCAGGCCCCCTAGACTGGAACCGCAGGTATGTGGGCGGGCGACCCTACCTGTCTATTATTCTAGATGGTATTGCTGTTCCAGCATTGTTAGACACTGGGTCCCAGGTGACCCTAATACCTGATGCTCTATATACCAAGTACTGGTCAATGGACAGTCTTAAACCTCCGAGCCTTGACTTTACTGTGTATGCTTCGAATGGTCTTCCTGTAGAAGTACTCGGAACAAAATGTGTAGATGTAAAGGTGGGCAGAGAGGAGTTGAAGGACCAAGGGCTTCTGGTAGTAAAGACTGTAAATGAGGAGAACGGTTTAAATATCATTTTGGGTACTAACATTATCGGTAATTGTTTGGGAGAAGTTGTGTTCTTACTCCAACAGCTCGCTGAGATTGCCCGACCAAGGCAGAGAGGAGTAATCCAAAGAGAGATCCGGGCCCTGGTGTGTCAGCAGCAAGCGAAGCTTACCGACGGCGAAATTGGTAATGTACGGGTCACTGACTCGGATCCTATTGTGATACCCCAATGAGTGAAATGATCATTTGGTGCAGGGCAGCCATAGGTCTGAGAGGACAGAATTACCAAGCTGTAGTAGAACCCCACCATTCAGAACATAGACCTACACTTATGACTGCTAGAGGAGTAGTAGAGGTGGTGAATGGAAGAGTACCGGTACGGCTTCTCAATTGGGGAGATGATGAGGTAAACTTACCCCGTTATGCAACCATTGCTAAACTACATGCTGTCGACAATAATTCTATTCTCCCGGCTGAGTCCTTAGACTCCTGTCAAATAGAGGAGGACAATGACCCAGCAACCCAGGTGGCGGAATGGTGTCAGCAACTCCATGTTGGGACGGACACCACTCCCGCTCACCAGAAGCAAGGGGTATTACGGGTGGTGCAAGAGTACGCCCAAGTGTTTAGCAAAAATCCACTTGATTTTGGGACAATTAAGGGAGTACAACATCATATCCCTACTGGCAGTCATCCTCCCATCAAAGAGCGGTATAGGCCCATACCTCCAGCTCATTATCAGAAAGCTAAAGAAATGTTGAATGATATGAAGAAAGCTGGGGTGATAAGGGATAGTTGTAGCCCCTGGGCAGCCCCTCTAGTTCTGGTTAAAAAGAAAGATGGTAGTATGAGAATGTGTGTGGATTACAGGCAGGTGAACCGCATAACACACAAGGATGCATACCCGCTACCACGTATAGAGGAATCATTAGCTGCTCTGAAAACGGCTAACTACTTTTCTACCCTTGATCTGACTAGTGGTTACTGGCAAGTGGCTGTGGCTGAGGAGGATCGTGAGAAAACGGCTTTCACCACCCCAATGGGGCTCTGTGAGTTCGACAGAATGCCGTTTGGGCTCAGCAGTGCCCCAGGAACATTTCAGAGAGTGATGGAAAACTGTCTGGGACATCTCAATTTTGAAACCGTGCTGCTATACCTAGACGACGTTATCGTGTATTCCAAGACATATGAGGACCATCTGAAGCACCTGGCAGAAGTATTCGAGTCCCTGTCCAGGTACGGGATGAAGTTGAAACCCTCAAAATGCCATCTACTCAAACAGAAGGTACAATACTTGGGGCACATCGTCAGTTCGGAAGGAGTAGCGCCGGACCCAGAGAAAGTCACTGCCATCCAGAAGTGGCCGGAGCCGAAAAACCTTAAGGAAGTGCGACAGTTCCTGGGACTAACGGGTTACTACCGGAGATTCGTGAAAGATTACACGAAGAAGGCAGCTCCTTTACAGGACCTCCTGGTGGGACAATCCTTAAAGAGCAGAAACCCTCCCTTTAATTGGGGTAAGGAACAGGCTGAAGCATTCCAAAAGATGAAAGAGATCCTGACAGGTGATGAGATTTTAACCTATCCTGATTACAGCCAACCGTTCCTGTTGTACACCGACGCCAGTAATGAAGGGCTGGGAGCAGTTCTCAGTCAGAAGCAGAATGGCCAAGAAAAAGTCATCGCTTATGCTAGCAGAAAACTCAGGCCAACGGAGAGGAATCCGGAAAATTATAGCAGCTTCAAGCTGGAGTTTCTGGCGCTGGTCTGGGCCATTACTGAAAGATTTAAGCACTATCTGGCCTCCAATAAGTTCACGGCGTACACAGACAACAACCCGTTAACGCACCTGGAAACTGCCAAGCTGGGTGCCATGGAGCAGCGATGGATGGCCCGGTTGTCCAATTACCAGTTTACTATCAAGTACCGGGCAGGTCGAAAGAATGCTAATGCTGATGCGTTGTCCCGAAGGCCGCATGACTCTGACACGGAAGAAGAATCGGACGACCTGGAAGAAATTGAGCTACCTGCGTTCCATCGAAATGGGGTAGTCCACGAGCATCGAGTCCACAGAAAGCAGTATGGTGCAACATTAAATCCTTTACCCCATCATAGCTGGAAAGAGACTCAGGACAGTGATCCAGTGGTCAGCCGCATCAAGGAGTTGTTAAGACAGGAAGGCTCCTCTCTGGAAAAGGATGCACCTATGTCAGCCAAGCTCCTGTGGAACGAGAAAAGCAGGTTGTTCCTATACCGTGAGAAGTTGTGCAGGAGATACGTCAACCCCAGAACCCATGAGATGGTCTGGCAAATCGTGGTCCCCAAGGCAGACGTCCCAATGGTGTTGGAAGCATACCACGATCAAGCAGGACACTTTGGCTGGAGGAAGCTGGAGACCCTGTTGAGATGCCGGTTCTACTGGGTAGGGATGCGCAGCTCCATCGAGAGGTGGTGTCGGAACTGTGGACCTTGTGGTCTCAGAAGAAAGGACTACGGTAGTCAGAAGGCACCCCTGCAACCTATCCGGACGACTCGTCCCCTGGAGATTGTGGCCCTGGACCACGTCAAACTGTCGCCAAGTAGAACTGGATACTCATACGCCTTGACCATGGTGGACCATTACTCCAGATTTCTGGTGGTTGTTCCAGTGAAAGACCAGACCGCAGTGACGGCCGCGAAAACCTTTCAAGCAAGTTTCTGCAGACCGCATGGGTATCCGGAGCAAGTCTTAACCGATCAGGGACCTGCTTTGAAGCCGATTTATTCAAGGAATTCTGTCATATGTACGGGTGCAAGAAAATTAGAACGACACCATACCACCCTCAAACCAACGGTCTCTGTGAAAAGATGAACCATATTGTCCTTGACTTGTTGAGATCCATACCGTTGGAAGACAGGAATCGATGGCCGGATTTACTACCTGATTTGGTTGATTTGTATAATCATATACCTGTAAGTTCAACTAACTGCACTCCAGCTTATCTTATGCGAGCAAGGCCCGGAAAACTACCAATGGATTTAGAACTTGGAGTGGTAGAACCGGAGGCAGACGACGCTGTTGAAAACTGGGACGTCAATCGGCAAGAGCAATACAGAAGAGTACAAATCTGTGTGGAGGAAAGTCTCAATAAGGCACGGGAGAAACAGGAAGATGTTTACAACCGAAATGCTCCTGCCAAGCCTCTGATGCCTGGAGAGGTAGTCTTAAAGAGAAAGAGGAAGATGCACAAATTGGATAATCAGTGGGAGCAAGAACCCTACGTCATACAAGATTCTAAATATGACAACAGAAAGGTTTGTGTCGTCAGTAAGGACGGAGGAAGAACAACAACTACTGTGTCCAGAGATCATTTGAAGTTGTGTCCAGAACACTTAAAGCGTTGTGAAAAGAACCCTGTCCTCAATCAAAGAGAAAGAAAGGAAGAGGTCATACACACCGATCTGGGAGATTTTCCTGCGGATTGGCCCCGACTGGGAGATGCTGTGATAATTCCAGTGTTGCAGTTTTATCAGCCACAAGAGGAAGTTTTACCTCCAGTTGTGCCTGTGGTGCCAGTTGAGCCCGCTCAGGAGTTACCCATCCCAGCAACACCTCAACCTGTGGAACCTCAAGATGGATCATCTGAAGCAGCGCCCCATACTATGGGATCCCCTGGTGAAGCTGACTCACACCGCCCAGCCATCAGTACGCTTGCCAGATCCATGGAAAGATTAAGGCAGTTCTATAGTTTGCCGTTACGCAGTGCAGACAGATCGCAACTTGATATACCTGAAACTACACCACGTAGATCAGAGAGAATCACAAAAGGGAAATTACCCATTAGATATCAGCAGTAGTTATAACGAATTCATGTGAATACTGTAAAAAGTCTATATATATATATATGTGTTTTTCCCTATTATGTCTTCGTTTAACAATGGACTTAGAGGCTGAGGACTGAGCCAGCCCAAAAACTGTATCTTGTAAATAGTTGCACTTTGTGCCTTTTTAATGGTTTCACATGAAACCTTGACTTACCTCTGAATCAAAAACCCGTGTGGTGTGGCACTGAGTGAGGTCTGCATTCGGATGTCCTGCAGCCCACCCAGGACCCACGTTGAAGGTTTGGTGCGGGTCCTTCACAAGTATACCGTATATTTATTGAATGCTATTTAATACTTTTGTATTTCTATATAAAATGTTAATGTTTGCAACGTTCAAGATATCCTCACCTCCCGGATGGGACGAATTAATGTTATTGTTAATATTTTCATGCATAAGCAAAAAATGTCTCTTTTGTATTTTACAGCCCGGGAGTGCTGTCGTTTACCATGGGGGAATGTGTAGCCCTGGTACACAATACCAGGAGGATGAGTGGAGAGGTAACAGTTAAGGTCTCTTCATGACATCATGTACACTTCTGACACACCCAGCAGGGGTGTGGAAGGGAGTGATTCTAGTCAGTCAGTTTCCTGTCCTTGGACAGAGTAGACGTGTCCAGTTTGTGCCTGTCATCAGTTCAGAACGTGGAGGCTGGTACAGGTGGTCCAATTCACCTTAGTCTAGTCAGAGCTGTGCCCCACTGGAAGAAAGACTGAACTAACTATTAAGAGTCGAGCAAATCGAAGGGCAAAGTGGAAGGAAGATTATTGGAAAAGTGCGTTTGGCTTGGAAGAGTCCTGCACATTGCTACCGGTTACTGGGGACCGAAGGATCACTATTAGCTACAAGCATAGTGAAGAGAAAACCAGAGATTTACCGGACCCTAGGTCGCGGCAAACACCCCCTTATAGTCAGTACGTAACTGGGGTCAGGGGAAGTGAAGACTTTGAGTCTCTGCAGGACAAAATAAGAATTCAGCTCCCTCATAGAAAGGCTCCTAACACTAAACTGACTGGGAAGCACAGCTTTGGATAAGCTGGAATCATAGAGGGGACTACGCTTCAGGCTGGTCGTACTCATCTTCATTGGACAGTAAAGGAGGCCCCTAAGTTGCTTAGCTGTTGCCTCAAAGCTCATCCTCCACTAACCCCATCAGCCTCCCTGGGACCTGCTTGAACATCTTACAAGTAAAGGTATGGAAAGACGCTGACGGTGTGAGACTGTGTTATTTATCTGCACCCGACTTCACTAACTTCATAGACTTTGAGGGACCAGTCCCACCTGTAGGGGACCCGACATCTAGCTGCCTCACCATCCCCTCAGAGATCTACAGCAGCGCTGGTACTAATTACCAGAAGACTACAGGTGGCGTCACGAACTGTATATAAATCAATCCCCTGTAAATATTCCCCCAACATACGCCAGACCGCCAGGGCCACAGACCGAGCCACAGCTACCTGTGACAATCCCATAGACTTCTACGGGCTCGGCTCTGAGTACCCCATTGCCCTGGTAACCCACAATTGTGGTGGCGGGTCGACACATGTACACAGTGACTGCACCAGCAGAATAGTGAGTGCAGCTCTGGAGTATAATACAGGATGTAACTCAGGATCAGTAATGTAATGTATGTACACAGTGACTGCACCAGCAGAATAGTGAGTGCAGCTCTGGAGTGTAATACAGGATGTAACTCAGGATCAGTAATGTAATGTATGTACACAGTGACTGCTCCAGCAGAATAGTGAGTGCAGCTCTGGAGTATAATACAGGATGTAACTCAGGATCAGTAATGTAATGTATGTACACAGTGACTGCTCCAGCAGAATAATGAGTGCAGCTCTGGGGTATAATACAGGATGTAACTCAGGATCAGTAATGTAATGTATGTACACAGTGACTGCACCAGCAGAATAGTGAGTGCAGCTCTGGAGTATAATACAGGATGTAACTCAGGATCAGTAATGTAATGTATGTACACAGTGACTGCTCCAGCAGAATAGTGAGTGCAGCTCTGGAGTATAATACAGGATGTAACTCAGGATCAGTAATGTAATGTATGTACACAGTGACTGCACCAGCAGAATAGTGAGTGCAGCTCTGGAGTATAATACAGGAGGTAACTCAGGATCAGTAATGTAATGTATGTACACAGTGACTGCACCAGCAGAATAGTGAGTGCAGCTCTGGAGTATAATACAGGATGTAACTCAGGATCAGTAATGTAATGTATGTACACAGTGACTGCACCAGCAGAATAGTGAGTGCAGCTCTGGAGTATAATACAGGATGTAACTCAGGATCAGTAATGTAATGTATGTACACAGTGACTGCACCAGCAGAATAGTGAGTGCAGCTCTGGAGTATAATACAGGATGTAACTCAGGATCAGTAATGTAATATATGTACACAGTGACTGCTCCAGCAGAACAGTGAGTGCAGCTCTGGGGTATAATACAGGATGTAACTCAGGATCAGTAATGTAATGTATGTACACAGTGACTGCACCAGCAGAATAGTGAGTGCAGCTCTGGAGTATAATACAGGATGTAACTCAGGATCAGTAATGTAATGTATGTACACAGTGACTGCTCCAGCAGAATAGTGAGTGCAGCTCTGGAGTATAATACAACTTTGTTGTACTGACTGTGCCGATACATTGCAGGGGAAGGACTATATTATGTTCTGATATTGGGCCCGGCTGCTTTGCATTTCTCCTCCATGCTCGCAGCTCTGGAGAGTATTAGTGGGGCTGATCAGCTCTTGGCAGCATGTAAGCTCATCTTGTTTCATACTCCACTGGTATTACATTAAGTAAAGCTTTGTGCTCCGGCGTCTTCCCCCATTGACGGTGTCACAGTCGACGCTCGGTGCCGGTGCTCAGCCCGTCTGTGTGTAATCACATTGCCGCTGTGTAATCTGCATATAATAACCAGAGGATCGGCCGCTTCTCTCCATGTCTCTGGGTTCGGCCTCCATGGGCCGCAGCTCGTCCCCTCTGGTCTCATCCTCCTTGTACATGTGGGACACAGACCCTGTAAATACTCGGACCGCAGCGTTCAGCTGCACAGAAATACCTGCAGCCGCACACTCCGGTCCGAGTGCCGGCGGCAGTGCCGGGTATTGAGGTGCGAGACTCGTGCGAGTTTCTCGCAAGTCTGACCCCGGGCTAACTAAAAGTTCAGGATGCATCTCTGCCCCTCCATCATGCTTTACACTGCAGCTCTGCTCTGTTACCACACTGTTTTAATAAATTATTCCAACTTCGGTGAAATAGTGTAAATTCCATCTATTTACTCATCAGATGTGCAGATCGCTTCTTAGTCCATCATGCTTTACACTGCAGCCCTACTCCATTTTTGCCCACCTTCAATCAGAAACTCCATCTCAGCTGTTATATCGTATGAAGCCTGGTGTGACTGAGCGCTGATTCTTCCTGTATCAGAGGACTAGGCTCTTGGTAGTTTTTCGCCATGCTGTACACTGCAGCTTTACTTTCTCAGATTGGTCACTGTATATGCATAAGATCAGTAGGAAGTTGGTACACTGACAGCAAACTTGCCAATTATGCGCTGATGTATTCCCCGCTCAAGCCATCATGCTTTACACTGCAGCTTTGCTTTACAGTTAAAATACGTGACTGGAGCAAGATTCCTTAGTGTGAAGCAGGCTGACAACCTTTGTGAAGGCCATATTGGTTGTTGGGGGCATTTAGTTGCTGTTTGCAGGATAAGGGGCACAATCTCCACTTCTCTGCAGTCGCTGACATGTTCCGGATGGAGCCGACATGAGCAGAAAGCAGCTGATTTTATCCTACAAGAAGCTCAGTGTGATGAAGAATTGGAACCTTCTTACGATTATCGCAGCCTCAATAACACAGGGGATATGGAGGGTCCTGATTCTTCCAGGACTGATCCCTGCCCCCTCCTAGGAGTCTCGACTCGAGATGATTTTCACACAATTTACAGCGATAAAATAGTTCCATTTTCTCCGTTTCATCTCCTCGATGTCGGAGGCTCCTAACATATAGGGGTCACAAGGATGGATACATTGCATATGGGGGTCACAAGGATGGATACATTGCATATGGGGGCCAAGAGGATGGATACATTGTATATAGGGGCCAAGAGGATGGATACATTGTATATAGGGGCCAAGAGGATGGATACATTGTATATAGGAGCCAAGAGGATGGATACATTGCATATGGGGCAACGAGGATGGATACTTTGTATATAGGTCAACAAGGATGGATACATTGTATATGGGGGCCACGAGGAAGGATACATTGTATATGGGGCCATGAGGATGGATACATTGTATATAGGGGCCAAGAGGATGGATACATTGTATATAGGGGCCAAGAGGATGGATACATTGTATATAGGGGCCAAGAGGATGGATACATTGCATATGGGGCAACGAGGATGGATACATTGTATATGGGTCAACAAGGATGGATACATTGTATATGGGGCCACGAGGATGGATACATTGTATATGGGGGCCAAGAGGATGGATACATTGTATATAGGGGCCAAGAGGATGGATACATTGTATATAGGGGCCAAGAGGATGGATACATTGTATATAGGGGCCAAGAGGATGGATACATTGTATAAAGGGCCAAGAGGATAGATACAATGCATATGGGGCAACGAGGATGGATACATTGTATTTGGGGGGGGGTCACAAGGATGGATACATTGTATATGGGGGGCCATGGGGATGGATACATTGTATATAGGGGCCAAGAGGATGGATACATTGTATATAGGGGCCAAGAGGATAGATACATTGTATATGGGGTCCCGTGAGGATGGATACATTGTATATGGGGGCTGTGAGGATGGATACATTGTATATGAGGCCGCGAGGATGGATACATTGTATATGGGGGCCATGAGGATAGATACATTGTATATGGGGGGGGGGGCCCGTGAGGATGGATATATTGTATATGGGCTGCGAAGAAGGATACATTGTATATGGAGGCCACGAGGAAGAATACATTGATTATGGGGGGCCGTGAGGATAGATACATTGTATATGGGGGGCCCCGTGAGGATGTATACATTGTATATGGGGTCGTGAGGATGGATACATTGTATATAGGGGCCATGAGGATAGATACATTGTATATGGGGGGCGTGAGGATGGATACATTGTATATGTGGCAACGAGGATGGATACATTGTATATGGGCCGCGAAGAAGGATACATTGTATATGGGGGCCACGAGGAAGAATACATTGATTATGGGGGGCCGTGAGGATAGATACATGGTATATGGGGCCGCGAGGATAGATACATTGTATATGGGGGCCATGAGGAAGGATACATTGTATATGGGGACGCGAGGATGGATACATTGTATATGGGGCCGCGAAGAAGGATACATTGTATATGGGGGCCACGAGGAAGGATACATTGTATATGGGGGTCATGAGGAAGGATACATTGTATATGGGGGCCACGAGGAAGGATACATTGTATATGGGGGTCATGAGGAAGGATACATTGTATATGGGGGCCACGAGGAAGGATACATTGTATATGGGGCCACGAGGAAGGACACATTGTATATGGGGGCCACGAGGAAGGAAACATTGTATATGGGGGCCACGAGGAAGGATACATTGTATATGGGGGCCACGAGGAAGGACACATTGTATATGGGGCCACGAGGAAGGAAACATTGTATATGGGGGCCACGAGGAAGGATACATTGTATATGGGCGCCACGAGGAAGGACACATTGTATATGGGGCCACGAGGAAGGAAACATTGTATATGGGGGCCACGAGGAAGGATACATTGTATATGGGGGCCACGAGGAAGGACACATTGTATATGGGGCCACGAGGAAGGAAACATTGTATATGGGGGCCACGAGGAAGGATACATTGTATATGGGGGCCACGAGGAAGGATACATTGTATATGGGGCCACGAGGAAGGAAACATTGTATATGGGGCTCGCAAGGATGGATACATTGTATATGGGGGCTGTGAGGATGGATACATTGTATATGGGGGCTACGAGGATGGATACATTGTATATGGGGATGCAGGTTACTGTTCTGTCAATGAAGCTCAATCATTGTGTAATGAAAAGTTCTGTGACTTTATAGCATATTTTGTGTTTAAATTCACAATCTCTTTCAGGATTTCTGCTTCCTGGCAATGAATGAAAAGTTTCTTCTCCACTCCCAGGATATAAAATCGTCCGGATAGATCTGCCAGGATGTATCCAGCGTAACAATGTAACTATTCCTTGTCTCCATGGGATCTCTCAGACTGGAGGAAACAAATGTCAGAGATGTAACAAGGAGTAACAATGTAACTATTCCTTATTCCTGGGTGATCCCAGCCCTTGTGGGACTCATGGGGTGAGCTGGGAGAGGGCCCCTAATAGACTTCTCAGTATCGGGCCCCGCTGCTCTGGGCTCTGTATGTTGGGACTAAATAATGGAATCTTTATAAACTTTTGTTTTATCTGCAGTGAAGAACTAAACAGGTTGGATTTATACGAACATAGAAGAAGAAATGATCTCGCAAATATCTATATCTGCCTCTACAATGTGAGAACATCACTTCACAAAAACAAGACCGAGGCGAATGACCCCGGCGCGCGGCCATAAAACTTCCCACCGTAACATCAACAGACCTGAGACAGATCAATTGGGCTGAAATTGAAGTAAATTGCTTGAACCAATAGGGATGTAACGAGGTGCGGAGAAGGAAACCCGCGGCCATCACAGTATAGGGGAAGCAGCCCCGGCGGTAAAGGTTATGGGATCCATTAAGTCATAAATCACGAAAGATGCTCAGAAAGAAACAAATTATTGGAAGACATTCAGGCAAGGAAGGGACACATAATGCCAGAGGTCGCCGGGGTCGTGATCAATAAAAACATATTGTTACAAAACGAAGAACAGTGTTGTCTGAAGGATTATGGATGAAAGTGGAAGAGACTTAGAAACCGCAACATCTAAGAAGACGGAGAAGCGAGGGGCTGGAGATTGTTCTGTACCTCTCCGGAGACAGCGGCGCCTCTGGGACGGTTGGGTGAATTTCAAGATGGCGGCACCAAAAAGTTCCCATAGGGTGGAAGCATCAGTGGCGGTTTTTATGCCGCCCGAATACTTTAATGACAATCTGTAAATCTGAGTTTAGGAGTTAAATGACTGCTTATAAAGATGGTAGGGAGTAGAAGAGACTGATGGGGCCACGCGCCCCCTTTCCTGCTTTTTCCCTGCACAGCTCAAACCTACTAAAGTTATCCCCCCTATTCTCAGGATTAGTGAGGGTCCGACCTCAGATGGAAAAATATTTTTGATAATTGTGTTACTTGTCTGCCAAGGAGAACTTCGATGTTAACCCTGAGCATTGCTGGTGGGTGATATTACCGTCATATAATCCCTGGTGGCCTAGGGTTATTCTGTGTTTGCGTATGGTGGTCTATGGGGCTGAGTACCTTGACGGTGCAAAGTATAGAAGGGGCTGAGGAGAGGTCATTAGTAGACTGGGGTAGTAAGAGTTAATAGCAGGGAAGATGCAGAAATGATCATATTAATAAGTTTGACGTTTGACCACAGCGGAGATTGACATCATATGTTTGTCCGCTTTTCCTAAAGAACGTGGCACTTCCACTTGTGGTACTGAAGGGGTTTCTGCGTCTCTCCTCGTGGTTGCAAAATAAGTCTTTTTTGAGGTCTAAACGCTCATAAACAGCTCAAACAGTGGCGCAAAACGAGAATGGTGCCAGGTCAGCGGCCGGGGTCTCCTGGAAACGAGGTGGCATGGCTGGTGACAGCCGCACAAAACACGGCTAGAGAGATGAAAAATGGTGTGGGCAGCGAGTGACGCCAGTGTGAAGTGCCCACCAGGAATCTGCACTCTGCGAGTCCACCGCTGGGCTCATTGTACACAGAAAAGACATGAAATAAACAAGAATGCGAGACTCAAGGTGAGAAATAATGAGAACCGGGCAAGAATAATGATAAGCAGGAGAAAGATGGAAACAACATTCACGGAGGCTGAGAGGTGTTCATGGCACTGCGCCCTCCAAGCTTGTCACCAGAGATCTCCATGGCACTGCACCCTCCAAGCTTGTCACCAGAGATCTCCATGGCACTGCGCCCTCCAAGGCTGTCACCAGACATCTCCATGGCACTGCGCCCTCCAAGCTTGTCACCAGAGATCTCCATGGCACTGCGCCCTCCAAGCTTGTCACCAGACATCCCCATGGCACTGCGCCCTCCAAGGCTGTCACCAGAGATCTCCATGGCACTGCGCCCTCCAAGCTTGTCACCAGAGATCTCCATGGCACTGCGCCCTCCAAGCTTGTCACCAGACATCTCCATGGCACTGCGCCCTCCAAGGCTGTCACCAGACATCTCCATGGCCCTGCGCCCTCCAAGGCTGTCACCAGACATCTCCATGGCCCTGTGCCCTCCAAGGCTGTCACCAGAGATTTCCATGGCACTGCGCCCTCCAAGGCTGTCACCAGAGATCTCCATGGCACTGCGCCCTCCAAGGCTGTCACCAGAGATCTCCATGGCACTGCGCCCTCCAAGGCTGTCACCAGAGATCTCCATGGCACTGCGCCCTCCAAGGCTGTCACCAGAGATCTCCATGGCACTGCACCCTCCAAGGCTGTCACCAGAGATCTCCATGGCACTGCACCCTCCAAGGCTGTCACCAGACATCTCCATGGCACTGCGCCCTCCAAGGCTGTCACCAGAAATCTCCATGGCACTGCGCCCTCCAAGGCTGTCACCAGAGATCTCCATGGCACTGCGCTCTCCAAGGCTGTCACCAGAGATCTCCATGGCACTGCGCCCCCCAAGGCTGTCACCAGAGATCTCCATGGCACTGTGCCCTCCAAGGCTGTCACCAGAGATCTCCATGGCACTGCGCCCTCCAAGGCTGTCACCAGAGATCTCTATGGCACTGCACTCTCCAACGCTGTCACTAGAGATCTCCATTGCCCTTTGCCCTCCAAGGCTGTCACCAGAGATCTCCATGGCACTGCACTCTCCAATGCTGTCACCAGAGATATCCATGGCACTGCGCCCTCCAAGGCTGTCACCAGAGATCTCCATGGCACTGCACACTCCAAGACTGTCACCAGAGATCTCCATGGCACTGCACTCTCCAATGCTGTCACCAGAGATCTCTATGACACTGCGCCCTCCAATGCTGTCACCAGATATCTCCATGACACTGCGCTCTCCAAGGCGGTCACCAGAGATCTCCATGACACTGCGCTCTCCAAGACTGTCACCAGAGATCTCCATGGCACTGCGCCCTCCAAGGCTGTCACCAGAGATCTCAATGACACTGCGCTCTCCAAGGCTGTCATCAGAGATCTCCATGACACTGCGCTCTCCAAGACTGTCACCAGAGATCTCCATGGCACTGCGCCCTCCAAGGCTGTCACCAGAGATCTCAATGACACTGCGCTCTCCAAGGCTGTCATCAGAGATCTCTATGGCAATGTGTCCCACAGGATTGTCACCCATACTCCAGCCCTATAGTGATGCCCATAATACCAGCCCTGCACTAATTCCTGCCTCACAGTAATTCCGAATCCTACAAAAGACCCCATAATATTAGAGAGAGTTATATCCATCAGCCCTACAATATCACAGACAATGCCATCTTCACAGTCATATAGCACTATCCATAGTGCCAAATACATAGTAATATCGGAGATACCACCACTGTCACCAATTTGTCCCAAGATAACAGCAGGGAGATCACGCAGATCCAACACACCGCTGCCACCAATCATCAGGACAATTACGCAATTGAGTGAGGAGTGATGGATGAGGCTGCGGCTGCTTCCACTACTAGACTGGCTATTGGGTAAATATCCGTGAGCGTATGGTATTTACACCTCCGATTCCAACGCATGGAATATATATATATACCCCTGTACAGTCACTGCAGACTCCATAATAACAAAATTAACCACTAGCTGCCACCACCAATCGTTTATACAGGCCGATGGGACACCTGTTACAAGTAGCGTATGGAATCAGGGTGCGGTTTACAGAACAAGAGGAATGGAGCTAATAAACTTTATTTATTTAATCCAAAAAGTAGGCAGCATTAATAAAAAATATACAAAGATGATAACAAATGGGAACAAAACAATACGATAATACAATCACATAAACTAGAAAAGGGATAACCAGAAGAAATGTACTAAACCTGATGTCGCAGGGTTGGCTCTAGCTTTTATGAAGTTATTTTTTTAAATAGACAGAATCACATTGAGCTGCATCTCCCAGGACTGACAAAGATTATAATTTGGCATTTTCCTTTATTAACACAGTTACACCCACATACCTCTCCTCCGGTGAATCATAACAGGGCTGGTATTCAGACAATTATGTGATGTGGCTCAGTCTTTAACAAAATATAAGATGATTAAATTCCATGATATCGTCACCACTGGAGGTCCCGGGGCGAAATCTTACTGTCATATTTCCTATCCCGATTTTATCTATCCATAGACAGGAAACATGGCATGTATAGCATCATCCATCTGACTGATATCTAATCTGGAAGTGTTACCATAACCCTTCAGTGACGTAAGACAATACGTTACGTTCATCACTTTGTCACAACTCTAAAAAGAGGAATTTCATAGCTATAGGATACTGGGCGTTAATAAAAAACCCAATATTCATAACTGTAGTAGAACAAAGCAGCATAATGTAGTTTTCCTGCCAGTTCTGTGACACAGACAGGCAAGGGCCACAAATCTGTCATCTCCACCATTCTCCTGAAAGTTTTGGAATGGAATGTCTGTGATCTATCAGATAATCATCTTTAATTACCTGTTCCCAGCAAAGGGGTCCCTTCTGCATAGGGGTCATATAGAGGTTAAGAGAGTGCTAGTCTTGCTACACTATGATACCTATGAAATGGTTCATGGATCTTACAAATATTTATATGACACCCCTAATCCTAGCATGTCAGAAAACCCTATACTGTCCATGTCTCGGCAGCCCCCACAATGTCAGACTCATAGCAGTGCCCACAGCTTGGCAAATGGATAAATGGGCACAGCTCCCATAATGCTGCCCCTGCAGTCAGAGAAGGAGCTGGTGGTTTCCAGCTTACCACTAGAAAATAAAATAAATGTATTAAGTTCTGACCGATCGTGGTCCCAAAGGCCACCATGGGCGACCACCAATCCATGCACTTCTATGGGAGAAATGTCGACGCATGAGGAGTATGGCTCCCATAGAAGTGAATAGAGCGGTGGCTGCAGTCACACAGGGGTCTATGGGACCCAAGAAAGACCCCAATAATCAGATGTTAATCATCTATCCTGTGGACACAGCTATGGTTTCGTTGAAATATTTTGTTATATTGAAATCCATGTGATGGAGGAATCTGTGACCACCTGATAAGGAATGTAAAAATAAAGAGCTAAAAAATCATTGCAGAGGCTACAAATACAGCAACACAGGAGCCGACATGAGCCTGTGCGGCAGAGATGGCTCCGGGCGCTTTCTGCGGCGATGATCTCGTGCCCTCGGCTGCAGCTCAAGGTTTTCTGTCAGTAAAGAATTTATTTCTCAGAGGAAAAACAGCAGGAAACCACCGGGAGAGCGAAGAAGAGCAGCGCTGTCCGGTCCAGAGCCGCCGCTCCGTGTACGACGCGCAAGGTCGTCCTCATGGTGACTGCGGTATAAACTGGGGACATGCAAAAATCTACGAGAAATCCCAAAAATCCACGAGAAATCCCAAAAATCCACGAGAAATCCCAAAAATCTACGAGAAATCCCAAAAAATCCACGAGAAATCCCAAAAATCCACGAGAAATCCCAAAAATCTACAAGAAATCCCAAAAATCCATGATAAATCCCAATAATCTACGAGAAATCCCAAAAATCCACGAGAAATCCCAAAAATCCACGAGAAAATCCCAAAAATCTACGAGAAATCCTAAAAAATCTATGAGAAATCCCAAGCTCCAAGAAATGTGCAATTCTCACGGCCGATACAAAGATTCTTCTGCTCCGTCACAGATGGTCTGTACACCCCGTCATAGATACACACACACAGCGGGTGAAATAAGGATTGAACACCTCAGCAGTTTTCTCAGTAAATCTCTATCTAATGCTGCTATTCTCCCAGATGTCAGTAACGACCCGTCCAATCCACATAGGAAAGAAATCATCCTGTCCATAAATTATGTGTAATAATGAGAAATAACACAGGGAAAATGTATTGATCGCGCTTACTAAATTTAATTAATACTTTGTCCAAAGCCTTTCTTGGTGATGAAGCTTCAAGACGCCTCTTATAAGGAGAAAACTAGTCGCAGGCATTGCTCAGGTGTGTTTTGGCCCATTCATACAAACATCCCCCACCTTCGGCCCTGCATGTGTTCAATACTTTTTCCCAGTTTCATTAATCATTTTTACACACAACTTACGGACATCTATGGGGATTTCTGTCCTGTGTGGATTGGACGGGTTGTTACCGACATCTGGGGAGAATTTCATGTCAATAGCAGCTTTAGAAATAGATCTACTTAGAAAACTGGTGAGGAGTTCAATACTTATTTCGCCCACTGTAGAAACATGCATACCTACATGCAGATACAGTATTCGGATACACACAGAGATACATCTGATTTTCGGATACTCTCATGCACTCACTCCTTATTCTTAGTGTTTGTATCCATGTTCTTATATTCTCGCTGCTCGGGAGCGGAGGGCTTCTCTACTTTTGTGTCACCATTTGTGATGTGCCCTGTTATAATGACCCAGGAGAGGAGGTGGCTGCGTACACTTTACGGGAAGCGTTGTCGTATCCGAATGTTCCATGTCTGCCCTGACATTAAGGATATCATACAGGAGAAGGGACGGCGGTATCGAGGAGACGGCCGGTGCAGGGGTCCGGCCATGTCAGGATCACTGAAATGTCCCAGTAACAGAAGAAAGGGGGCTCCAAGAAACCGAATCACAAAGTCCATGAGAGGGACCAGAACTTTCTATTGTACCGTGATGGAGCTTCACATTGGACAGGACCGACCCTTTATGAGTGACAACCTAATTCCGTGAGGTTGTCAGAGCTCGTCCACACCAGCTCATGTGCGGACTCGCTGTGTAGGACCTGTGAAGGTTTTCACAATCTTCAAAGCATCAAAACAGAAAAACAAAGCAACTTTGTAGACAATCGTGACTCAAAATGTTCCTTTGTTTTGCTTATGCAGCTGCTATGCAGAGCCATGTGTCTCCATGGTAACAGACTACAAGTCCACTGAGTGTAGTCGGATGCTGCAGTTCCATCTCCTCTTCCTGGTATCCTGCAGGTAACAGAAGTGGAGGCAGATGGAAGAGAGAAACACTGAATTATTGTTTAAAGTGTGTAACCATGGAGACACATAGTAGCATTGGAGCTGTGAACACTAAACGACAGGAGGTTTTAATTCCAGATTGTTGCTTTATTTTTTGCTCTGAATGGATTAGAATGATATTGGTTGTTATGAACTATAGTCCAGGGATTGGAAAGGATGAATCAGGAGTTACGGCACCGGAGACACAGCGTTAGGGGCCCCTTTACCAGATTGCACAAAAGACAGGGAAAGGAACAAGATTCAGCAGAGCTTCAAAGCCATTTGTAATTCACAGAAGCCGCCACGTGATTGGCTGATCCTCATGATCACACACGTGTCCTTCATATGATTGGCTGCAGAGATTGATGCTGGATCTGATGAGGGCGTTAAGCTGCCAATCACACGGCAGCGCAAATATTAGCCGAGCCTGTTGTGGAGGGTGTCTCCATCATTACGACCCCCGGCTCACACATCAGCACCCTGATGACAAGTTGTGTTTATTACGGCAGCTCTGCACTATTAGCTTCAGTGACTCTGGGCTGCAATTCTCTACGCAGCCTGCAGACAGGGATGGCGCTATTTCTGAGGAGGGTGGGCAAATATTTCTAGTTCTGAACAAACTAATCTCCTGATAAATCCGGCATTATTATATCTACATAACTCTACGATAAACCTATAGAACATATGAGGCTCAATCTCCGTCCAATATTTCTGTAGAACAATGTGACATTGGCTTCGCCCCTCCATACGATGCAATGAGAGCGGGATTAGTATCTAAGCCCCCTAAATCCATCCACGAACACAGGCAGCGCAGCTCAGGCCCCTCCTCGGGGGAGACCTCAGATCTTTTCATTGGAGACCCCCAGCGGTGACAGACAGCTGCAGGTTGCGGGGGGGGGGGGGGGTGGTGCACATTTCTATTCCTCTTTTTTCATGTCAGATAATTTAAGGGAAACACAATGTGCATAAATTGTGCGTGCTTGGCAGCGCCGTCACGTGACCCGCGCTCGCACGGCGATGAAATTACTTCTCCAAATGATATTTAAACTTTCTCGGAAATGATGAAAGTCGGAGCGAGTTCAGTCAACAATACCGAATGATTGGAAAAAGGAGCCGACTAATTACCAGCCAGAAAATACAGCAGCTGGAGAGACGAGCGGGACGAGGGGAGGCGCACAGGATGGAGCGAGGGGGCCGAACGCGCTCCTTGGCACGAGCAAGACGGCGCCACAAAACACAAGTCATTTCTGATTTGTAAGAGTGAGGAGCCGTCATCCCGGGAGCCCCCTCCCCATCTTATGTGCCATTACTTCTCCAACCTTCCCTCCAATTATGTGCTGCTCATGCCGCCTCTTGTCACCCCCTCTGCCATTCTCCTTCCCAGCCCCGCGCCTCATTATTTCCCCTTCCCTCTCCCATTGGCATTCTCCTTTCCTCTCGTTATCTTCTCGCTCTCTTATTCTAATATATTCTCCAAACCATTCCTGTATCAATGAACCGAACAACGGAGAATCATTTGTTTGTGATAGCGTCCGGTAACATTGTAGCAAAATATAACAATATCATCTTACAGGATTTCTGCTTTTATAGCAAAACGTTCTGAACTTTTCTGATACACTTTGATTCCAGCGATGTGTCACTGACTGGGTTGCTTGCTGCAGTTTTGATGCAAACCCTAATTTCTCTACTGCAGATCTAGCAGTTCTCTGAATGCTGAGCCCCATATAACCCCGCCCACACCTTTGATTGACAGCTCTGTGTACCCTATGAACAGGCAGAAATCTGCCAATCAGTGGTGGGGGCTGGGTTACTACCCGACAGCAGGTTCTTTAATCCTCTAGTCATCATCTCCTGCTGAAAAACTACAGCAAGCTGGTATCAGGGTCTCCGTCTCTGAAATATGCTACTCTTAGATTATTTGGCAAAAACCTGGTAACAGATTCCCTTTAAGATTTACTTTAACACAGATGATGATTTGTTACAGTTGTATCCAATGGAGACAGCCTGGTTTTATCTCACCACTAGGGTTGAGCATTCCGATACGGAAACCCAGTTCCGATACCTGAAATCCAATGTAAGTCTATGGGAACAAAATATCGGAATTAAAAATATTCCGATATTTTGTTCCCATAGACTTACATTGGATTTCAGGTATCGGAACCGGGTTTCGGTATCGGAATGCTCAACCCTACTCACCACAGATCTGGATTCACATCTACACTGCTCAGTACTGGTGTATAATGCCCCAGTGACCGGACCGTTACCAATCAGACAATGGTCCATTTACTAATAACATGGAGATATAGGATTGATTGCTTTCTTCTTTCCTTAGACAATGACAGAGATACCACCGACTCTTCTCTGCCAGAAGTGGGGTCCCTGCACCCCTCTTCTCAGGGTCAGAAGCTGCTCAGTGCAGATGTTCAGTAGAGAACCCCCTTTGAGGAAGGATTTGTTACAATTTATGACATTTCCATTGTTTGCTACATTGAGACAAAAGGAAACAAAATGTTTGTAAATAAGCGGTGAGATGTCACATTCATGATGTTACCTCCGACAGGCGCGTGCTATAAAACTCGCAGGATTTCCATTAACCTGGTGATATTTTATTCATGACGTTAATAAAGATGCTGTAAAGTTAGTGATGCGGTGAGATGTTTGTGTGGAGCTTCAGTACAAGCCCCGGGGTCATGTTGTCACACAAGGTCACCCCGTCCTGGACATGTCCCCCATAGGAAGGCTAGCAGCCCCCTGGTGGTTGTTCAGGTCATTGCACCCCTCTATCGGGTCCCAGCATCTGCTCAATCCTGAAAATGGACAGTTACCCCCTCTGTGTGCGAACACTGTGGGGCCCTCAGGGGCCACTCCTATAGTGAACGCCTGTTTATGAAGGGAGAAGAAAGCTACAACTACAATATTAGATACTATTGATTAATTGACACTGATTGACATTTGATGACTTTTCCTCATTAGTATTTTGGAGACTGATTGAGTAAAGGTCACAATCCGCACGTGGCGACATTTCCTATAATTACAGGTTTAGGAGCCATCGGACCCTCCTTGTCTTCTGGGAGGATTTTCTACTTATTTATCTGGGGGATTTCAGTCGTGTTTGTTGTAATGATCCAAGTCCCCCTCCCCCTATTCTCCACCTGCCTTATTTCTACACCAGGTCCCCCTCCCCCTATTCTTCACCTGCCTTATTTATACACCAGGTCCCCCTCCCCTATTCTTCACCTGCCTTATTTCTACACACTTCTACACCAGGTCCCCCTCCCCCTATTCCCCACCTGTCTAATTTCTACACCAGGTCCCCCTCCCCCTATTCTTTACCTGCCTTATTTCTACACACTTCTACACCAGGTCCCCTCTCCCTTATTCCCCAGCTGCCTTATTTCTACACCAGGTCCCCCCCCCTATTCTTCACCTGTCATGCTTCTACACACTTCTACACCAGGTCACCCCCTTATTCCCCACCTGCCATACTTCTACACCAGGTCCCCCTCCCTTACTCCCCACCTGCCTTATTTCTACACAAGGCCCCCTTCCCCCTTATTCTCCACCTGCCATACTTCTACACCAGGTCCCCCTCCCCTTATTCCCCAGCTGCCTTATTTCTACATCAGGTCCCCCTCCCCTATTCTTCACCTGCCATGCTTCTACACACTTCTACACCAGGTCACCCCCTTATTCCCCACCTGCCATACTTCTACACCAGGTCCCCCTCCCCTTACTCCCCACCTGCCTTATTTCTACACAAGGCCCCCTTCCCCCTTATTCTCCACCTGCCATACTTCTACACCAGGTCCCCCTCCCCTAATTCCCCACCTGCCATACTTCTACACAAGGTCCCCCTCCCCCTTATTCCCCACCTGCCATACTTCTACACCAGGTCCCCTCCCCCTATTCTTCACCTGCCTTATTTCTACACCAGGTCCCCCTCCCCCTTATTCCCCACCTGCCATACTTCTACACAAGGTCCCCCTTCCCCTTATTCCCCACCTGCCATACTTCTACACCAGGTCCCCCTCCCACTTATTCTCTACCTGCCTCAATTCTACACCAGGTCCCCCTCTCCCTTATTCTCTACCTGCCTCAATTCTACGCCAGGTCCCCCTCTCCCTTATTCTCCACTTGCCATACTTCTACACCAGGTCCCCTTCACCTTATTCTTCACCTGCCATACTTCTACACCAGGTCCCCTCCCCTTATTCTCCACCTGCCTCAATTCTACACCAGGTCCCCCTCTCCCTTATTCTCTACCTGCCTCAATTCTACGCCAGGTCCCCCTCTCCCTTATTCTCCACTTGCCATACTTATACACCAGGTCCCCTTCACCTTATTCTTCACCTGCCATACTTCTACACCAGGTCCCCCTCCCCTTATTCTCCACCTGCCATACTTCTTCACCAGGTCCTTCTCCCTCTTATTCTCCACCTGCCTTATTTCTACACCAGGTCCTCCTACCCCTTATTCCCCACCTGCCATGCTTCTACACCAGGTCCCCCTCCCCATTATTCCCCACCTGCCTTATTTGTACACCACTTCCCCCTCCCCCTTATTCCCTACCTGCCTTATTTCTACACCAGGTCCCCCTCCCCTTATTCTCCACCTGCCTTATTTCTACACCAGGTCCCCCTCCCCCTTATTCTCCACCTGCCATACTTCTACACCAGGTCCCCTCCCCCTTATTCTCCACCTTCCATATTTCTACACCAGTCCCCCTCCCCCTTATTCACCACCTGCCATACTTCTACATCAGGTCCCTCTCCCCCTTATTCCCTACCTGCCATACTTTTACATCAGGTTCCTCTCCCCCTTATTCCCTACCTGCCATACTTTACACCAGGTCCCCCTTCCCATTATTCTTCACCTGCCATACTTCAACACCAGGTCCTCCTCCCCATTATTCCCCACCTGCCATACTTCTACACCAGGTCCCCCTCCCCATTATTCCCCACCTGCCATACTTCAACACCAGGTCCCCCTCCCTCTTATTCTCCACCTGCCATACTTCAACACCAGGTCCTCCTCCCCATTATTCCCCACCTGCCATACTTCTACACCAGGTCCCCCTCCCCATTATTCCCCACCTGCCATACTTCAACACCAGGTCCCCCTCCCTCTTATTCTCCACCTGCCATACTTCAACACCAGGTCCCCCTTCCCATTATTCTTCACCTGCCATACTTCAACACCAGGTCCCCCTCCCCATTATTCCCCACCTGCCATACTTCTACACCAGTTCCCCCTCACTCTTATTCTCCACCGTCCATATTTCTACACCAGGTCCCCCTCCCCATTATTCCCCACCTGCCATACTTATACACCAGGTCCCCCTTCCCCTTATTCCCTACCTGCCATACTTCTACACCAGGTCCCCCTCCCCCTTATTCCCTACCTGCCATACTTCTACACCAGGCCCCCCTCCCCATTATTCCCTACCTGCCATACTTCTACACCAGGCCCCCCTCCCCATTATTCCCCACCTGCCATACTTATACACCAGGTCCCCCTTCCCCTTATTCCCTACCTGCCATACTTATACACCAGGTCCCCCTTCCCCTTATTCCCTACCTGCCATACTTCTACACCAGGTCCCCCTCCCCCTTATTCCCTACCTGCCATACTTCTACACCAGGCCCCCCTCCCCATTATTCCCTACCTGCCATACTTCTACACCAGGTCCCCCTCCCCATTATTCCCCACCTGCCATACTTATACACCAGGTCCCCCTTCCCCTTATTCCCTACCTGCCATACTTATACACCAGGTCCCCCTTCCCCTTATTCCCTACCTGCCATACTTCTACACCAGGCCCCCTCCCCATTATTCCCTACCTGCCATACTTCTACACCAGGCCCCCCTCCCCATTATTCCCCACCTGCCATACTTCTACACCAGGTCCCCCTCCCCATTATTCTTCACCTGCCATACTTCTACACCAGGTCCCCCTCACTCTTATTCTCCACCTTCCATATTTCTACACCAGGTCCCCCTCCCCATTATTCCCCACCTGCCATACTTATACACCAGGTCCCCCTCCCCTTATTCCCTACCTGCCATACTTCTACACCAGGTCCCCCTCCCTCTTATTATTCACCTGCCATACTTCAACACCAGGTCCCCCTCCCCCTTATTCCCTACCTGCCATACTTCTACACCAGGTCCCCCCCCCTCTTATTATTCACCTGCCATACTTCAACACCAGGTCCCCCTCCCCCTTATTCCCTACCTGCCATACTTCTACACCAGGTCCCCCTCCCTCTTATTATTCACCTGCCATACTTCAACACCAGGTCGCCCTCCCCATTATTCCCCACCTGCCATACTTCTACACCAGGTCCCCCTCCCCATTATTCCCTACCTGCCATACTTCTACACCAGGTCCCCCTCTCACATCTGACCTCTGTATATCCCATAAGTCACGTCTCGCCAACTCACGAATCTCCGCTGCTGCTTTAATCAGAGGGTAATAGGTTCTGTTGCCCGGAGCGACCCATTATACGTGTATTAATGGCCCCAACCGCGTAATGTCCTGGGAAAGGTCGTGCTATAAGGACTGATCCAAACACGTATCCAATGTGCTGCAATATAAGGCGGTATTATACTGTATATTATAAGAGGTAATAAAGAAACTGCCAACGCACTGTACAAAGCCACTGTATCTAATCCTATCATCTGTGATACTGCTGAGCCGTGTATCTAATCCTATTATCTGTGATACTGCTGAGCCGTGTATCTAATCCTATCATCTGTGATACTGCTGAGCTGTGTATCTAATCCTTTCATGTATGATACTTCTCAGCTGTGTATCTAATCTTAGCATCTGCCATACTGCTGAGCTGTGTATCTAATCCTATGATCTGTGACACTGCTGAGATGTGCATCTAATCCTATCATCTGATACTGCTGAACTGTAGGATTAGGATTAGATACACAGCTCAGCAGACAGTATCACACAGGAGAGGATTAGATACATGGCTCAGCAGTCAATATCACACATCATAGGATTAGATACACGGCTCAGCAGTCAGTATCACACAGGAGAGGATTAGATACATGGCTCAGCAGTCAGTATCACACAGTACAGGATTAGATACATGGCTCAGCAGTCAGTAACACACAGGAGAGGATTAGATACATGGCTCAGCAGTCAGTATCACACAGGAGAGGATTAGATACATGGCTCAGCAGTCAGTATCACACAGGATAGGATTAGATACACAGCTCAGCAGTCAGTATCACACAGGAAAGGATTAGATACACGGCTCAGTAGACAGTATCACACAGGATAGGATTAGATACATGGCTCAGCAGACAGTATCACACAGGATATGATTAGATACACGTCTCAGCAGACAGAATCACACAGGAGAGGATTAGATACACAGCTCAGCAGGCAGTATCACAGGATAGGATTAGATACATGGCTCAGCAGACAGTATCACACAGGATAGGATTAGATGCACAGCTCAGCAGACAGTATCACACAAGAGAGTATTAGATACACAGCTCAGTAGACAGTATCACACAGGATAGGATTAGATACACAGCTCAGCTGACAGTATCACACAGGATAGGATTAGATACAAGGCTCAGCAGACAGTATCACACAGGAGAGGATTAGATACACAGCTCAGCAGGCAGTATCACAGGATAGGATTAGATACATGGCTCAGCAGACAGTATCACACAGGATAGGATTAGATGCACAGCTCAGCAGACAGTATCACACAAGAGAGTATTAGATACACAGCTCAGTAGACAGTATCACACAGGATAGGATTAGATACACAGCTCAGCTGACAGTATCACACAGGATAGGATTAGATACAAGGCTCAGCAGACAGTATCACACAGGAGAGGATTAGATACACAGCTCAGCAGGCAGTATCACAGGATAGGATTAGATACATGGCTCAGCAGACAGTATCACACAGGATAGGATTAGATGCACAGCTCAGCAGACAGTATCACACAAGAGAGTATTAGATACACAGCTCAGTAGACAGTATCACACAGGATAGGATTAGATACACAGCTCAGCTGACAGTATCACACAGGATAGGATTAGATACAAGGCTCAGCAGACAGTATCACACAGGAGAGGATTAGATACACGGCTCAGCAGACAGTATAACATAGGAAAGGATTAGATACACGACTCTCGTAGTGGTGTATGAAGTGAAGATTTTAATAAATGCCGTGGTCACTGTGATGAACGGGCACACAGTCCGCCACACGGTAGCCCGGGGGTCACGGCTTGTGATCCCACCGCTGCCACCAATATGTGATGAACGGGCACACAGTCCGCCACACGGTAGCCCGGGGGTCACGGCTTGTGATCCCACCGCTGCCACCACATGTGATGGAACGTGCACACACACGACGGCTGCGGCCGTCCGACCCAGTAAACTGCAGGGATTTATAACTATCCCACTTCCACTTAGGAACTTGCAGCTCTCTGGCGCCCCCCTTACCCTCAGGTCAGTCAGGGAACTGCACCTAGGATAATTGGTCGCCAGACGGGTCACTTGGATGTGTGCTGGCTATTGGGCACGCTGCAGTGAGGGAATTATAATTACTCCTGGCTGCAGCCAGGCAGTACCCTTATAAACCCCGCTGCGTCACTGCCAGCGTCACCCAATAGATTAACACTTTACACCCCTTTCTTTTAGCTGCCACCAGCTACGGCTTTTGATGAACAATTTATCAAGAGGGTCCGTAGCAACCCCAAAACAGTAGCGTAGTGCGTTAGGCACGTGCAAATTCGTTTATAGAGCAGGAGAAACAAACTAATAAATTTATAGGTTTATTCCTTAAAAAAAATCAGGCAGTGCTTATATCATATAAAAAGATGTAACAAACTGAGACAATATCGTTATGTACAGATGCAGTTATAAAATAAAATAGGATTAAGAATGAAAATCACTCACATGGTTGTTAGATCATATACAGGCAAGCCAGGCTGGGGGAAGGAGCCACACGTCATAGTTCATTGGGAGATCTCTTACTCAGCACATCCCAGCAGAAAGACTACTACTAAGGAACTTCACTGTAAGACCCATGCATGTCAGCTTCTGACCTCATAAAAAGGGCTGGTCCTCTGGCCACCTCCTCTGGCTGCAAGCCATGGTCTGAGCTCTGCGATATCACAAGGTTCATAACTCAGCGGGGAACTCTAGCAGAATAATGGCAGACCTATCAATGATCTTGCTTTGAAATAATGGTTCAAATGAACCCAAACTTGGGTGACATAGCTCATGGGGCACCCGAGAACTCCATTTCTCGGGCTCTGTTGGAGTTACGGGTTCACCGATACCACGGGAACGACGCCCGTCGGCGCATGGTTCAACACAGTGACGTTCGTGTTTCTAGCGAATGCTCCCACCGTGTTATTAACCAAAAAAGAATGAATACTCCAACATGGCTGCTATAGGAAGAAAGCACGTGTTCGGACAATGCAGGACCCCTGCGGTGAAGCGGGAAAACTTCCAGCACTGGCAGCTCACATTACACTGCCTGAGTGCAGGCTGACAGGGGGGGAAGGGAGAAGTATGAGAGCTGCAGAGAGAAGGAGGGCTTTCAGCAGTACAAAAAAAAAAAAAAAGAGATGAGGACAGCAATTCCAGCACAGCATTCATCACACCTCCCCCCCTTTGAGGGCGCTACGGAGGCATGACCTGTCGGTAATCCGACATGCGCACCTCAGCGGGTTCGCCACGTCGTGATAACCCATCAGCATTCCCATGATCACTGCCTTTCTTGTGTTGTACGGCAAAATCATACTGCTGCAGGGCAAGGCTCCAGCGTAGCAACCTACCATTGGTTCCGGACACTGTGTGCAGCCAGCTCAGAGGGTTGTGGTCGGTGACCACCTTGAAGGTGCGCCCGTACAGGTAGGGCTGCAAACGTTGCAGTGCCCAGACCATGGCCAGGCACTCCTTCTCGATGGTGGAGTATGCCACTTCCCTTGGCAGAAGTTTCCGGCTCAGGTACAACACGGGGTGCTCCTGGTCCCCCGAATCAACCTGGCTGAGTACAGCACCGAGGCCAAATTCGCTGGCGTCAGTCTGTACCAGGAATGGCCGACTGCTGTCGATGGCTTTCAACACTGGAGAGCTGCACAGGGCTGTTTTCAAAGCTCGGAATGCCGCCTCACAGCCATCTGTCCAGTTGACTGTTTGGGGTAGACCGCCCTTGGTGAGGTCTGTCAAGGGTTTTGCAATGGCGCTATAGTTCGGTACGAAACGCCTATAGTACCCTGCAGTGCCCAGGAAGGACTTCACCTGCTTTTTGGTCCTGGGGGTGGGCCAGGACACGATCGCGTCCACTTTCTCGGGCTCTGGACTCATGGAACCCCCACCTACCCGGTGCCCCAGGTAGTGGACCTCCCTCATGCCCATCTGGCATTTTCCCGGCTTGATGGTCAGACCTGCCTGGTGAATACGCTTGAGCACCTCCTGGAGATGCTGAAGGTGTTCCTCCCAGGTGGAACTGAAGACGGCAATGTCGTCCAGGTACGCCACAGCGTACTCCTCCAGTCCCTGAAGCAGGTAGTTGACCATCCGCTGAAAAGTGGCAGGGGCATTCTTCATGCCGAAAGGCATGACCGTGGACTCGTACAGTCCAAAAGGGGTGATAAAGGCAGATTTCTCCTGCGCCGCAGGGCTCAGGGGAATCTGCCAGTATCCCCGGCTCAAATCCATGATGGATATGTACTTGGCATTCGCCAACCGCTCCAGCAGATCCTTGATGCGTGGCATTGGGTGCGCATCAGAGGTAGTGATGGCGTTGAGCCCCCTGTAGTCCACGCAGAACCGGGTGGTCCGATCCTTTTTTGGCACGAGAACTACAGGTGAGGCCCACGCGCTTTTGGACGGCCGGATCACCCCCAGCTGCAACATCTCATGGATCTCCTGGCGCATAATCTGCTGCACTTCCTCAGAGATCCGATAAGGTGTCCGCCGTAACGGGGCGTGATTCCCGGTGTCCACCTCATGGACTGCCAACTCGGTCCTTCCGGGTCGGTTCGTGAACTCGGCCCGGAAGGGTTCCAGAGTGGTCAGCAACTGCAACCGCTGGGAGACGGTTAGCGAGGCATTTACCTCCATGTCCTCAATGGACCATTGGCATTAGCTTGGGCCAGCATGTCTAGGAGGGGATCCTCTTCCCCGTCCTCGGGCAGATTGCAGACCGGTAGGACGCAGGCTTCACGTTCGTGATGGGCCTTCATCATGTTGACGTGAAAGGCCTTGCGCCTACCCCGAGTGTGGTCAAGCGTGACCACGTAGGTGGCTGGGTTGAGCTGTTGGTGCACGACGTACGGGCCTTCCCAGGCTGCCTGAAGCTTATCCTTTGGTACGGGGACCAGCACCCACACCTTTTGACCCACCTGGTAGGTCCGCTCCCGGGCGTTCTGGTCATACCAGTGCTCCTGGTCAGCCTGAGCCTGCGTCATGTTGTCATGCACCAACTGCGTCAAGGTCTGCATCTTGTCGCGGAAGCGCATGACATAATCCACGATGGACACTTCCGTGGGGTTTGGCTCATCTTCCCAGGATTCTCTTATCAACCCAAGGGGTCCCCAGACTCGCCTACCATACAGGAGCTCGAAGGGGGAGAACCCCGTCGAGGCCTGCGGGACTTCTCTGTAGGCAAATAGCAGGTGTGGGAGGTACCGCTCCCAATCGCGTCCCTGGGTCTCAACCAGCATGCGGAGCATCTGTTTGAGGGTACCGTTAAAGCGCTCACACAAACCATTGGTCTGTGGGTGATACGCACTCGATACCATACGCGTCACCTGCATTTTGCTGCAGAGAGCCTTCATTAGGCGAGACATAAATTGAGTCCCTTGATCGGTAAGCATCTCCCTGGGAAATCCTACCCGTGAAAAGATGGTCACCAGTGCATCCGCCACCTTATCTGCCCTAGTTGAGGACAGAGCTACTGCCTCCGGGTACCGGGTAGCGTAGTCTACCACAGTAAGGATGTATTGCTTTCCAGAGCTGCTGGGGACGGCCAGCGGGCCCACAATGTCCACCGCGATCCTCTGGAAAGGCTCCTCTATCACTGGCAACGGGATCAGGGGAGCCTTAAGAGCAGGCCCCGCCTTCCCCACTCTTTGACAGGTGATACAGGAGCGGCAGTAGTTAGTCACATCTGTCCCCATCTTGGGCCAATAGAAGTGTTGAGACAGCCGTGCCTTCGTTTTGCTGATCCCCAAGTGTCCAGCGAGTGGAATCTCATGGGCAATCCTCAACAACTCACCTCGGAACTGGTGCGGGACGACCAGCTGTTTCCCCCTCAACCACTCCTTTTGGGAATTCCGGGTACTGTCTCCCGGTACAACCTTCCTCGTTCCCAGAACACCCTCTCCTTATCAGTCACGGAGGTGGGCGTCTCGGCGAGGTGCCTCAAGTTCCCCAGGCTCGCATCTGAGTGCAGAGCGGCCTGGAACTCCTGGCTGGAGGCAGCCAGAAGTGACGTCAGGGTTCCTTCCTCACTGGGACCCTCTGGGACCGGCTCTGGGTCCACCTCTGGTTCAGTCTCTCCTGTAGCGGAGGAGGGTCCAGATGGCAGGGCGCTACCTGCGATCCGGGCACTCTGACTGCGGGTGACAGCAGCTACATATGCAGTCTCCCCGGGGATTTCTATAGACCCATCAGCCTGCGCTGCTATGGGCTCTACCTCCCCATCCACCCCCAACACTTCAGGAGCAGTGCTACTTATGGGCCAGTTACCTTCCTCGGTGGCACTGGTCAGTGTCATGGCGTCACCTTCCTCCCGGTTCCCATGCACCTCCCCATTTCCTTGAGCACTGTCGCTTGCTCCTGCTAGGGGTTCCTCAGCCGTCTCACTCCGCAGAGCGACGGGACCGAACGCTCCTGTACCTGTGGACACATCTACCACTTCAGAGAAAGGGTTAACAGATTCAGATGGCACAGATACATCACTATCAACATCATTCCTAGGGAAAGAAAGGTTATCAGTTGCATCATCACTTCGCGAAGCATTAGCAGGTAACACAATCAGTTTCCCATCATCATCAACATCAACATCATGGTTAACGTTAACCTTATCATCAGATTGGGAAGGGGTGTCAGGGACATAGTACGCCACCATCCTCCCCAGATCAGTCCCCAATAAAACATCAGTGGGCAGGTTTTCGGACACCCCCACTTCCTTCACCCCGCTCCCGGCACCCCAGTCAATGAAAACTCGGGCTATCGGCAAGGGGTAGTGGACACCCCCAATCCCTGTGACAGTTAGGGTTTTCCCCGGAATCAACTCTTCAGGGGCCGCCAGTTCGGGTCGGATGAGGGTTCGCTCAGCCCCGGTGTCCTTGAGGCCTGTAGCAAGACGGGCCCCCACGCGGACGGGCTGCACGTTGTCATCAACCCTCCCCACCACACCACCCACCAAAAGAACAGAGGCGTTGGGCCCGGAGGCCTTGGCTGGGGGGTTCTTCTGCCTCTCCGGACAGGTGGCGCTGATGTGACCAGTCCTTTTACAGGAGAAACACTGGCGGGGGTCTGATGTAGGCCTGGCGCTGGCAAAGGGGATAGTGCCTCCAGAGGGACGACTGGCCGGGGCACTGGGGTTGGTTGCAGGCTTACCCCTCCCCAGCGGGTGGTGACGGGCTTCCGCACCTCGGGTTTCCGGTTGGCCTCATAGCTGTCGGCGATCCGGGCTGTTGTGACCGCGTCCTCTGGTTCTCGGTCCAGGATGAACTGTCGGACCTCAGCTGGGCACAGATGCAGGAACTGGTCTTTGATCATCAGGTCTTTCAGCTCCTCATAGGTGTCAACTGACAGTCCATGGATCCACTGGTCAAAGTGGTTCCTGAGTCCTTGCACCACATCGCTATAACTGTCATGTGGGCCACGTTGGAGGTTCCGGAACTTCTTTCGGTATACCTCAGGGGTTAGCTGGTACTTGGCAATCAGGGCCTGCTTGATGGCCTCATAGTCACTGTCTTGATCTGGCGCGAGGGAAGCAAACGCCTCCAAAGCTTTGCCCTTTAGCCCGGGGGTCAAGTACCTGGCCATTGGTCGGCAGGCAGCCGGTACTGTCTGCAGACTTTCTCAAAGGCCCACAGAAAAGTGTCCAAGTTTCCGTCCCTTTCCAGCACGGGAAAGTGCTCCGGCCGGGGCTTGGGACTCTGAGTGCTTCTGGGCACACTGCTCTGGGCTGTGGAGGGCATTGCCCTCGCTGGACCATCTCCAGCTCATGGGCTCTCTGCGCTTGGGCTTCCCGCTCGGCTCGGGCTCTCTCAGCCTCCCGCTCGGCTCTCTCAGCCTCTCGCTGGGCTTGGCGCTCGGCTCGGGCCTCCTGCTGGTATTGCTGAATCAGCTTCAGGCGCTCCCCCCGGTCGTCGGTGGGGAGTTCCTCCAGGGCCGCCTGCAGGTAAGGGTCCATCCCGCCCTGGTTGTAAGCCTGCAGGGTTTGGGCCTCTGCTGCCGCCCCACCTTGGCTTGGGCCGGCTTCTGTGCCCTCCTCGCTCTCAGCGTGGTCCTGTGGCATCAGGACCTTGATCAGTTGAGCTTTGGTTTGGCCCCTGGGGTCAAGGCCTCGGGAAATGCATATTCCAGCAAGAGTGTCCCTTTTCTGCAGTTTGTACCAACTTGCTCCTATTGTAGCCATGTTTGCCAAATAAAAGATAGGATAGAAAAACAAAGAGAAGGGAGGGGTAACCGCAAGTACACACAATTGTCTCAGGACTAATAAACACTGAGTCTGTTCTCCAAAACTTTAGTTGCAGGGTCGCTGAAGAACCGTGCAAGTTTTTTAGTGAGAGGAATGATTGCTCAAACCAGATCACTAATGCTCTATAATCCCACCGCTGCCACCAATATGTGATGAACGGGCACACAGTCCGCCACACGGTAGCCCGGGGGTCACGGCTTGTGATCCCACCGCTGCCACCAATATGTGATGAACGGGCACACAGTCCGCCACACGGTAGCCCGGGGGTCACGGCTTGTGATCCCACCGCTGCCACCACATGTGATGGAACGTGCACACACACGACGGCTGCGGCCGTCCGACCCAGTAAACTGCAGGGATTTATAACTATCCCACTTCCACTTAGGAACTTGCAGCTCTCTGGCGCCCCCCTTACCCTCAGGTCAGTCAGGGAACTGCACCTAGGATAATTGGTCGCCAGACGGGTCACTTGGATGTGTGCTGGCTATTGGGCACGTTGCAGTGAGGGAATTATAATTACTCCTGGCTGCAGCCAGGCAGTACCCTTATAAACCCCGCTGCGTCACTGCCAGCGTCACCCAATAGATTAACACTTTACACCCCTTTCTTTTAGCTGCCACCAGCTACGGCTTTTGATGAACAATTTATCAAGAGGGTCCGTAGCAACCCCAAAACAGTAGCGTAGTGCGTTAGGCACGTGCAAATTCGTTTATAGAGCAGGAGAAACAAACTAATAAATTTATAGGTTTATTCCTTAAAAAGAATCAGGCAGTGCTTATTGTAGCGCCCGCGTCCCTGCCTGCTGCCAGACAGGGACGTCGCTCTCCTCACCTGCGCTCAGCGTCCTCAGTGCTCCCAGCCTCCTCTGCGCCTCTGGCATCCTCGGCGTCCTCCTTTCGCCCTGCTGGTCCCGCGCGCTCCTTCCCTGCTGCTGGCCTTAGGGCGCGCGCCCGCACCCTCCCCCGCTCTTAAAGGAGCTGCGCGCATTTTCCAAATCAGTCTCCAGCCAATGCTGGTGGACTCCACCCTATATTAAGGGCTTCCTCCTTAATGGAGGTGCCCGAGCAATGTTGTTTCTGTGCAGTCTAACTCTGCTTCAGCCATCAGCTCCTGTTTCCAGTTGCCTGCCTGTTACCTGTCTGTTTGCCTGTCGGCCATCTGACTGCAGCTCTATCCAGAGGTTCGGACATCTTCAGCAGAGATCCCCGGCTGTTGCCTGCTCACCTGGGAGCGATCATCTGCCATCCGACTGCAGCTCTATCCAGAGGTTCGGACATCATCTGCGGAGATCCCCGGCTATTGCAGAGACTCTTGCCTGCTCACCTGGGAGCGATCATCTGCCATCCGACTGAAGCTCTATCTAGAGGTTCGGACATCATCAGCAGAGATCCCCGGCTATTCCAGAGACTCTTGCCTGCTCTCCTGGGAGCGATCATCTGCCATCCGACTGCAGCCTACCAGGAGGCTCCACCAGCTCAGGTCGTATATGCCTGTTTGTCTAGAGACTGCCTTGGTCACTTACCGTGACAAATCTGCCTGTCCAGAGACTGCCCTGGTCACTTGCCGTGACAACCTGCCTGTCCAGAGACTGCCCTGGTCACTTGCCGTGACAACCTGCCTGTCCAGAGACTGCCCTGGTCACTTGCCGTGACAACCTGCCTGTCCAGAGACTGCCCAGGTCACTTGCCGTGACAACCTGCCTGTCCAGAGATTGCCCTGGTCACTTGCCGTGACAACCTGCCTGTCCAGAGACTGCCCAGGTCACTTGCCGTGACAACCTGCCTGTCCAGAGACTGCCCAGGTCACTTGCCGTGACAACCTGCCTGTCCAGAGACTGCCCTGGTCACTTGCCGTGACAACCTGCCTGTCCAGAGATTGCCCTGGTCACTTGCCGTGACAACCTGCCTGCCCAGAGACTGCCCAGGTCACTTGCCGTGACAACCTGCCTGTCCAGAGACTGCCCTGGTCACTTGCCGTAACAACCTGCCTGTCCAGAGACTGCCCTGGTCACTTGCCGTGACAACCTGCCTGTCCAGAGACTGCCCAGGTCACTTGCCGTGACAACCTGCCTGTCCAGAGACTTCCTTGGTCACTTGCTGTGACAACCTGCCTGTCCAGAGGCTGCCTGGCTAATTGCCGTGATTCCCTGTCCTATTCCCGGATGCCACCCGCTCTCTTGCAAGTAAATTGTCTTGTATAATAAAGCTTAGTGGTTCCACCAACCAGACCCGTTTCCGTCAGTGGTTCCACCTACCAGACCCGTTACAGTTTGCTCGGGCCATGGAACCCGGTGGCACCCAAACCCCTTCACTTCCGGAACTGTGTCATGATCTGTCTCGCCAGAGGTCTCAACAGGAGGCTATCCTGGGTCACCTGCGGAACGTCAATTCCCGCTTGGACACTCTGAATCCATCACCAGCAACCACCGCTGGAGCCATGACTCATAATCCGGCAGTCCCGCTGACTCCCAATTCCGTGGTTTCCATTCCCGGTCCCCGACTTTCAGCTCCTCCTAGGTATGGAGGCGACCCTGTTATGGCTCGGGGTTTCATTAACCAGTGCACCCTGCATTTCGAACTCCTGGCACACCAGTTTAATTCTGACCGGGCCAAAATTGCCTTCATCATGTCCCATCTCACCGGAGAGGCTCTGGCCTGGCTTAATCCTCTCTGGGAGAGAGAAGATCCTCTGGTGTCAGACCTGCCTGCTTTTCTCTCGGCCTTCCGGAGGGTATTCGACGAACCTGGACGGAAGACCTCCTCTGCATCATCTCTGTTGCGTCTCCGTCAGGGAAGTCTCACCGTTGGTCAATATGCCATACGGTTCCGTACTCTAGCCTCAGAACTGGCTTGGGACAATGAGGCTCTAATTTCGATCTTCTGGGAGGGTCTGTCCGGCCGTATTAAAGACGAACTTGCCGGTCGGGACATTCCAACCTCGCTTGATGATTTAATAAATCTTGCCAATCGAATTGATCTACGGTTCCAGGAACGAGCCAAAGAGGTCACCCGTGAAAAAAAGTTTCCTTATTTAACCCCTTCCGTTTCTCCCCAGGTGCACACTGCTGAGCCTATGCAGGTCGACCAGACCAAGATGGTCAAAGCCCGTCAGGACTCACGCCGTGCTGAGAAAAGTTGCTTCTACTGCGGCAGTAAGGAGCACTGGATCCGAACCTGTCCGGAGAAGTCGGGAAACGCCTGTGTCTAGGTTCGCTCGGAGAGGTCAATCTATACAAAAATAAATCCTCTTCATCTCTGCTGCTCTCGGTCTCAATTCTTCTCGGTAAGAACCGTTACTTCGAGATGGCCCAACTTGATTCTGGAGCAGCTGGGAATCTCGTGTCACAGGCTCTAGTAGAGAAGTATCGCATTCCCACCAAACCTCTTGTTGAACCAGTATCTGTTGCTGCTGTGGATGGGGGTCTCCTACCTTGTCCCATCCGACTTATCACCGAAGCCATAACCCTGCAGGTGGGAATGTTGCATTCTGAGAGCATCTCATTTCATGTTTTACCTGGACTCTCTCATGCTTTCTTACTAGGTCTGCCTTGGCTCCAAAAGCATGCACCTGTGCTTGACTGGCAGAATGGAGAGATTCTTCGCTGGGGACAGGACTGTCATAAAACGTGTCTGGTGCCTGTTCATCCCGTCTGTCCTTCTCCTACTCCTGCTAATCTACCAGGACTCCCGATTCCATATTGGTCATTTGCTGATGTCTTCAATAAAAAAGAAGCAGAGACATTACCCCCGCATAGACCATATGATTGCCCGATCGACCTGCTACCCGGTACCACGCCTCCCCGTGGGCGTATTTACCCGTTGTCCGCTGCTGAGACCAGGTCGATGTCCGAATATATCGAGGAGAACTTAGCAAAAGGATTCATCCGGAAATCTACCTCCCCAGCGGGAGCAGGTTTCTTCTTCGTAAAAAAGAAGGACGGATCTCTCCGTCCCTGTATTGACTACAGAGGCCTCAATTTGATCACAGTGAAGAATAAGTACCCTCTTCCGCTCATTCCGGAGTTGTTTGATCGTCTTAGAGGGGCTAGAGTCTTCACCAAACTAGATCTTCGTGGAGCATACAACCTGGTTCGTATCCGTCGAGGAGATGAATGGAAGACGGCATTCAACACCCGGGACGGCCACTACGAGTACTTGGTGATGCCCTTTGGTCTCTGTAATGCTCCAGCAGTCTTTCAGGAGTTGGTCAATGACATCTTCCGGGACCTCCTCTACTCCTGCGTTGTGGTGTACCTTGACGACATCTTGGTCTTCTCTCCGGATCTTCAGTCTCACCGGAGGGATGTTCGTCAGGTTCTGCTCAGGCTCAGGCAGAATCACCTCTTCGCCAAATATGAGAAGTGCCTCTTTGAGCAGACATCGCTTCCGTTTCTGGGCTACATCATTTCTCAGACAGGCCTACGAATGGATCCGGAGGAATTGTCTGCCATCGAGAAGTGGCCCCGACCGGAGGGGTTGAAGGCCATTCAGCGGTTCCTGGGATTTGCCAACTATTACCGTCTCTTCATACCGCACTTCTCTTCCAGGACTGCTCCAATCTCCGCGCTCACTCGCAAGGATGCTAACCCCAAACAGTGGACGCCCGAAGCAGAGGAGGCCTTCCTTTCTCTAAAACAGGCCTTCTCTTCCGCTCCAGTGCTGCATCGCCCGGATGGCAACAAGCAGTTCTTCCTGGAGGTGGACGCTTCCTCTGCTGGAGCCGGAGCGGTACTTACCCAAAAAGCTTCATCCGGGAGGATGGTATCCTGCGGTTTCTTCTCCAAACTCTTCTCCTCCTCTGAGCGCAACTACTCCATAGGAGACAGAGAGTTATTGGCCATCAAGTTGGCATTGGAGGAGTGGCGTTACCTACTCGAAGGGGCTCTTCATCCGGTAATCATTTACACGGACCACAAGAATCTGGCATACCTCCAGCATGCCCAGAGACTTAACCCTCGCCAAGCCCGGTGGTCCTTGTTTTTTGCCCGCTTCGATTTTCTTTTGCATTTTCGCCCAGCTGACAAAAACATCAAGGCGGATGCATTGTCTCGGTCTTTCCTGGTGTCGGATCTTGAGGAGGAACCTAAGCATATCATCGATCCCGCCAGAGTTATGCAGGTGGCTCCCGTGAGTTTAAATCGTCTCCCTCCTGGTAAGACGTTCGTATCAGAAACTGATCGGAAGAGAATCTTACATTGGGGTCATTCATCTAAACTCGCTGGCCACGCTGGTCAAAAAAAGACCCTCCAACTCATTACCCGGCATTATTGGTGGCCTACCCTGCACAAAGACGTAATAGACTTTGTTTCTGCCTGTGTCTCCTGTGCCCGCAACAAAGTTCCGAGACACCTGCCTGCCGGTCGTCTTCTTCCGCTTCCTGTACCCGCTGCCCCCTGGCAACATATAGCCATGGACTTCATTACGGATCTGCCCGTCTCTGCCGGTTGTACGGTCATTTGGGTGGTCGCTGACCGCTTTTCCAAGATGGCTCACTTCATTCCTCTGCCAGGTCTTCCGTCTGCACCCGAGTTGGCTAAAGACTTTATCCGCCACATCTTCCGTCTTCATGGTCTGCCTCGTCACATTGTGTCGGATCGTGGGGTTCAGTTCACCTCACGTTTCTGGAGAGCCACTTGTAAGTTGCTAGACGTCACCCTGGATTTTTCCTCCGCTTACCACCCACAGTCCAATGGACAAGTTGAACGAATAAATCAGAATTTGACCAGTTATCTTCGACACTTCGTTAATGCCCACCATTCTGACTGGGTGGAGCTCCTGCCTTGGGCCGAATTCTCCTACAATAATCATGAGAGCGAATCTTCCAACAAGTCTCCGTTTTTTGTAGTCTTCGGTCAGCACCCTCGGATCCCTGTCCCTGTTTCCATCTCTGTAGACAATCCAGCTGCGGAATCTCTGGTTAGAGAATTCTCCTCCATCTGGGAGAGTACCCGGTCCGCACTCATTCAGTCATCCGAGCGCATGAAAAGACATGCTGACAAAAAACGTCTGGATCCTCCTCAATTCCGTCCTGGGGACAAAGTCTGGCTTTCGTCCAAATATGTTCGACTCAAAATTCCGTCCTACAAGTTAGGTCCTCGGTTTATCGGTCCTTTTGAGATCATCAGTCAGATCAACCCGGTGTCCTATAAATTGAAACTCCCGGCCAATTTGCGAATTCCTAATTCTTTTCATGTATCTCTCCTCAAACCTGTGGTTCTTAACTCTTTTTTTAAGTCTACAGGTACACCTCCTGCTCCAGTGTCTGCTGATGATGAATTTGAGGTAGAGAACATTCTGGCCACAAAAAGGGTAGGAAAAAAAGACTTATTTTTTGGTGGATTGGAAGGGGTTTGGTCCTGAGGAGAGAACCTGGGAACCTCGGGAGAACATCCATGCCCCTCTCATCCTAGCTAATTTTTTTTCTGGCCTAAAGAGGGGGGGCCTAGAGGGGGGGGTACTGTAGCGCCCGCGTCCCTGCCTGCTGCCAGACAGGGACGTCGCTCTCCTCACCTGCGCTCAGCGTCCTCAGTGCTCCCAGCCTCCTCTGCGCCTCTGGCATCCTCGGCGTCCTCCTTTCGCCCTGCTGGTCCCGCGCGCTCCTTCCCTGCTGCTGGCCTTAGGGCGCGCGCCCGCACCCTCCCCCGCTCTTAAAGGAGCCGCGCGCATTTTCCAAATCAGTCTCCAGCCAATGCTGGTGGACTCCACCCTATATTAAGGGCTTCCTCCTTAATGGAGGTGCCCGAGCAATGTTGTTTCTGTGCAGTCTAACTCTGCTTCAGCCATCAGCTCCTGTTTCCAGTTGCCTGCCTGTTACCTGTCTGTTTGCCTGTCGGCCATCTGACTGCAGCTCTATCCAGAGGTTCGGACATCTTCAGCAGAGATCCCCGGCTGTTGCCTGCTCACCTGGGAGCGATCATCTGCCATCCGACTGCAGCTCTATCCAGAGGTTCGGACATCATCTGCGGAGATCCCCGGCTATTGCAGAGACTCTTGCCTGCTCACCTGGGAGCGATCATCTGCCATCCGACTGCAGCTCTATCTAGAGGTTCGGACATCATCAGCAGAGATCCCCGGCTATTCCAGAGACTCTTGCCTGCTCTCCTGGGAGCGATCATCTGCCATCCGACTGCAGCCTACCAGGAGGCTCCACCAGCTCAGGTCGTATATGCCTGTTTGTCTAGAGACTGCCTTGGTCACTTACCGTGACAAATCTGCCTGTCCAGAGACTGCCCTGGTCACTTGCCGTGACAACCTGCCTGTCCAGAGACTGCCCTGGTCACTTGCCGTGACAACCTGCCTGTCCAGAGACTGCCCTGGTCACTTGCCGTGACAACCTGCCTGTCCAGAGACTGCCCAGGTCACTTGCCGTGACAACCTGCCTGTCCAGAGACTGCCCTGGTCACTTGCCGTGACAACCTGCCTGTCCAGAGATTGCCCTGGTCACTTGCCGTGACAACCTGCCTGTCCAGAGACTGCCCAGGTCACTTGCCGTGACAACCTGCCTGTCCAGAGACTGCCCTGGTCACTTGCCGTGACAACCTGCCTGTCCAGAGACTGCCCTGGTCACTTGCCGTGACAACCTGCCTGTCCAGAGACTGCCCTGGTCACTTGCCGTGACAACCTGCCTGTCCAGAGACTGCCCTGGTCACTTGCCGTGACAACCTGCCTGTCCAGAGACTGCCCAGGTCACTTGCCGTGACAACCTGCCTGTCCAGAGACTGCCCTGGTCACTTGCCGTGACAACCTGCCTGTCCAGAGATTGCCCTGGTCACTTGCCGTGACAACCTGCCTGTCCAGAGACTGCCCAGGTCACTTGCCGTGACAACCTGCCTGTCCAGAGACTGCCCTGGTCACTTGCCGTGACAACCTGCCTGTCCAGAGACTGCCCTGGTCACTTGCCGTGACAACCTGCCTGTCCAGAGACTGCCCAGGTCACTTGCCGTGACAACCTGCCTGTCCAGAGACTTCCCTGGTCACTTGCTGTGACAACCTGCCTGTCCAGAGGCTGCCTGGCTAATTGCCGTGATTCCCTGTCCTATTCCCGGATGCCACCCACTCTCTTGCAAGTAAATTGTCTTGTATAATAAAGCTTAGTGGTTCCACCAACCAGACCCGTTTCCGTCAGTGGTTCCACCTACCAGACCCGTTACACTTATATCATATAAAAAGATGTAACAAACTGAGACAATATCGTTATGTACAGATGCAGTTATAAAATAAAATAGGATTAAGAATGAAAATCACTCACATGGTTGTTAGATCATATACAGGCAAGCCAGGCTGGGGGAAGGAGCCACACGTCATAGTTCATTGGGAGATCTCTTACTCAGCACATCCCAGCAGAAAGACTACTGCTAAGGAACTTCACTGTAAGACCCATGCATGTCAGCTTCTGACCTCATAAAAAGGGCTGGTCCTCTGGCCACCTCCCCTGGCTGCAAGCCATGGTCTGAGCTCTGCGATATCACAAGGTTCATAACTCAGCGGGGAACTCTAGCAGAATAATGGCAGACCTATCAATGATCTTGCTTTGAAATAATGGTTCAAATTAACCCAAACTTGGGTGACATAGCTCATGGGGCACCCGAGAACTCCATTTCTCGGGCTCTGTTGGAGTTACGGGTTCACCGGTACCACGGGAACGACGCCCGTCGGCGCATGGTTCAACACAGTGACGTTCGTGTTTCTAGCGAATGCTCCCACCGTGTTATTAACCAAAAAAGAATGAATACTCCAACATGGCTGCTATAGGAAGAAAGCACGTGTTCGGACAATGCAGGACCCCTGCGGTGAAGCGGGAAAACTTCCAGCACTGGCAGCTCACATTACACTGCCTGAGTGCAGGCTGACAGGGGGGGAAGGGAGAAGTATGAGAGCTGCAGAGAGAAGGAGGGCTTTCAGCAGTACAAAAAAAAAAAAAAAGAGATGAGGACACATTACACATTACACGCCTCCTTACCTTGTGACTAGCGGTGGATTCCGCGTCCTAGGTCCTGGCCATTCTACTCACCACGTTGTTGGAGTACCAGCAGCCAGCAGTCTATTTTTAGATCCGGAGATTCTGTGAGACCGCGATCACTGGAATCACAAAACGGAATTCTATGATTACTTGCGACTTCATACAGTTATGCATGCAAATCCTGCCGTATCTATTAGCAACACTGTAACTAGCACACTGATGAAGGTCTTCTGACCGAAACGTTTGCTTTAGTTAAGTGACCACGGCATTTATTAAAATCTTCACTTCATACACCACTACGAGAGTGCCCAGTCTTCTTATACACAGCATTCGGTTTGGGAACCTACTGTGGCACCTCCTCTTAAGCTGTGCTAGCATTTTCTTTTGCATATAGATACACGACTCAGCAGACAGTATCACACAGGATAGGATTAGATACACGACTCAGCAGACAGTATCACACAGGAGAGGATTAAATACACGACTCAGCAGACAGTATCACACAGGATAGGATTAGATACATGGCTCAGCAGACAGTATCACACAGGATAGGATTAGATACACAGCTCAGCAGACAGTATCACACAAGAGAGTATTAGATACACAGCTCAGCTGACAGTATCACACAGGATAGGATTAGATACAAGGCTCAGCACACAGTATCACACAGGAGAGGATTAGATACACGGCTCAGCAGACAGTATCACACAGGAGAGGATTAGATACACAGCTCAGCTGACAGTATCACACAGGATAGGATTAGATACAAGGCTCAGCAGACAGTATCACACAAGAGAGTATTAGATACACAGCTCAGCTGACAGTATCACACAGGATAGGATTAGATACACGACTCAGCAGACAGTATCACACAGGATAGGATTAGTGTCTGCATGTGACATGGTTCATCCTCTGCCCTGAAAGAAAGCCATCAAGGTCCCATACAATTCCCGTCTGGTCTCTGTGCTTTCACTGACAGCACTGCTCTTCCTATTTACCTATTCACTTACACTATTATTTATTTCACTTCTAAACCTCCATGCTTTCACTGACAGCACCGCTCCCTCTCTGCAGCTGTAGACCTGCACCGCTCCCTCTCTGCGGCTGTAGACCTGCACCGCTCCCTCTCTGCGGCTGTAGACCTGCACCGCTCCCTCTGCGGCTGTAGACCTGCACCGCTCCCTCTCTGCGGCTGTAGACCTGCACCGCTCCCTCTCTGCGTCTGTAGACCTGCACCGCTCCCTCTCTGCGGCTGTAGACCTGCACCTCTCCCTCTCTGCGGCTGTAGACCTGCACCGCTCCCTCTCTGCGGCTGTAGACCTGCACCGCTCCCTCTCTGCTGCTGTAGACCTGCACCGCTCCCTCTCTGCGGCTGTAGACCTGCACCGCTCCCTCTCTGCGGCTGTAGACCTGCACCGCTCCCTCTCTGCGGCTGTAGACCTGCACAGCTCCCTCTTTGCGGCTGTAGACCTGCACCGCTCCCTCTCTGCGGCTGTAGACCTGCACCGCTCCCTCTCTGCAGCTGTAGACTGGCACCGCTCCCTCTCTGCGGCTGTAGACCTGCACCGCTCCCTCTCTGTGGCTGTAGACCTGCACCGCTCCCTCTCTGCTGCTGTAGACCGGCACCGCTCCCTCTCTGCGGCTGTAGACTGGCACAGCTCCCTCTCTGCGGCTGTAGACCTGCACCGCTCCCTCTCTGCGGCTGTAGACCTGCACCGCTCCCTCTCTGCGGCTGTAGACCTGCACCGCTCCCTTTCTCTGGCTGTAGACCTGCACCACTCCCTCTATGCGGCTGTAGACCTGCACCGCTCCTTTCTCTGGCTGTAGACCTGCACCGCTCCCTCTCTGCGGCTGTAGACCTGCACCGATCCCTGTCTGTGGCTGTAGACCTGCACCGCTCCCTGTCTGTGGCTGTAGACCTGCACCGCTCCCTCTCTGCGGCTGTAGACCTGCACCGCTCCCTCTCTGTGGCTGAAGACCTGCACCACTCCCTCTCTCTGGCTGTAGACCTGCACCGCTCCCTGTCTGTGGCTGTAGACCTGCACCACTCCTCTCTCTGGCTGTAGACCTGCACCGCTCCCTGTCTGTGGCTGTAGACCTGCACCGCTCCCTCTCTGCGGCTGTAGACCTGCACCGCTCCCTCTCTGCGGCTGTAGACCTGCACCGCTCCCTCTCTGCGGCTGTAGACCTGCACCGCTCCCTCTCTGCGGCTGTAGACCTGCACCGCTCCCTTTCTCTGGCTGTAGACCTGTACCGCTCCCTCTCTGCGGCTGTAGACCTGCACCGCTCCCTCTCTGCGGCTGTAGACCTGCATCGCTCCCTCTCTGCGGCTGTAGACCTGCACCGCTCCCTTTCTCTGGCTGTAGACCTGTACCGCTCCCTCTCTGTGGCTGTAGACCTGCACCGCTCCCTCTCTGCGGCTGTAGACCTGCACCGCTCCCTTTCTCTGGCTGTAGACCTGTACCGCTCCCTTTCTCTGGCTGTAGACCTGCACCGCTCCCTCTCTGCTGCTGTAGACCGGCACCGCTCCCTCTCTGCGGCTGTAGACTGGCACAGCTCCCTCTCTGCGGCTGTAGACCTGCACCGCTCCCTCTCTGCGGCTGTAGACCTGCACCGCTCCCTCTCTGCGGCTGTAGACCTGCACCGCTCCCTCTCTGCGGCTGTAGACCTGCACCGCTCCTCTCTCGGGCTGTAGACCTGCACCGCTCCCTCTCTGCGGCTGTAGACCTGCACCGCTCCCTTTCTCTGGCTGTAGACCTGTACCGCTCCCTCTCTGCGGCTGTAGACCTGCACCGCTCCCTCTCTGCGGCTGTAGACCTGCATCGCTCCCTCTCTGCGGCTGTAGACCTGCACCGCTCCCTTTCTCTGGCTGTAGACCTGTACCGCTCCCTCTCTGTGGCTGTAGACCTGCACCGCTCCCTCTTGCGGCTGTAGACCTGCACCGCTCCCTTTCTCTGGCTGTAGACCTGTACCGCTCCCTTTCTCTGGCTGTAGACCTGTACCGCTCCCTCTCTGTGGCTGTAGACCTGCACTGACACCTTTGCTTCATATCTGAAGCTGCAGAATTTTCCAACTGGTAAAATGTCATTCTAACCCTGTACTTTTAGTTAGGAAAGGGTTAACACGTGGCCCAGTAAAGGCTTATAAATTAGAGGGGGCTTCTTGCTGACTTCACACTGTCCTTTTAAGATAACTCACTTTGATTGGCAGCCCCAAGACTTTAAATTGTGCATGAAGGATGATAGTGAGAGGTGGGACGCTGCACTCCAAATGTAATTTAATAAATGTCACTGAAGGCAAAGAAAACTGAAATGTTTCACGACCTGGACACTGATTTATCTGCTGAGAGTTCACAAAGTCACACAGCTCCTGCCAAGCCAAGGCTCCAAATACATATATTTAGGTGGAGAAAGTTTCATAAAATCTCTGGAATAGATTGTGAGCAGCATGACAATCGCAGAACAAAGTCAGAATGGAAAACGAGCTGGAGCCGATCCATCAGCCGGAGGAGAGCGAAACGCCGACTAATTAAAGGGCTGGTGACTCCGGTGACACAGAAATAGGACATTCTGCCTGGGCGCTTATCTGCTCATCGTCCTGACCAATATTCATGAGGCCACAGTCCCATCCACGAGGCGCTGGCGACCTCATACATTATATGCTCAGAGGATAATTTAGGAAGGAGTAATAAACGGAATCGTACAGGCTGCAGCGTGTCACCCGAAACAATGCATAATGCAGCGTGTCACTGGACACAATGTATAATGCAGCGTGTCACTGGATACAATGTTAATGCAGCGTGTCACCGGATACAATGTATAATGCAGCGTGTCACCGGACACAATGTATAATGCAGCGTGTCACCCGAAACAATGCATAATGCAGCGTGTCACTGGACACAATGTATAATGCAGCGTGTCACTGGATACAATGTATAATGCAGCGTGTCACCGGATACAATGTATAATGCAGCGTGTCACTGGATACAATGTATAATGCAGCGTGTCACCGGATACAATGCATAATGCAGCGTGTCACCCGAAACAATGCATAATGCAGCGTGTCACTGGACACAATGTATAATGCAGCGTGTCACTGGATACAATGTATAATGCAGCGTGTCACCCGGAACAATGTATAATGCAGCGTGTCACCGGATACAATGTATAATGCAGCGTGTCACTGGATACAATGTATAATGCAGCGTGTCACGGATACAATGTATAATGCAGCGTGTCACCGGACACAATGTATAATGCAGCGTGTCACCGGAACAATGTATAATGCAGGTGTCACGGATACAATGTATAATGCAGCGTGTCACGGAACAATGTATAATGCAGCGTGTCACCGAACAATGTATAATGCAGCGTGTCACCGGAACAATGTATAATGCAGCGTGTCACGATACAATGTATAATGCAGCGTGTCACTGGACACAATGTATAATGCAGCGTGTCACCGAACAATGTATAATGCAGCGTGTCACCGGAACAATGTATAATGCAGCGTGTCACCGGAACAATGTATAATGCACGTGTCACGGATACAATGTATAATGCAGCGTGTCACCGGACACAATGTATAATGCAGCGTGTCACCGAACAATGTATAATGCAGGTGTCACCGGAAACAATGTTATAATGCAGCGTGTCACTGGATACAATGTATAATGCAGCGTGTCACCAGGACACAATGTATAATGCAGCGTAAAATGTTCAACTGGATAACAATGTATAATGCAGCGTGTCACCGGAACAATGTATAATGCAGCGTGTCACCGGATACAATGTATAATGCAGCGTGTCACTGGAAACAATGTATATGCATGGTGTCACCGGATACAATGTATAATGCAGCGTGTCACGGATACAATGTGTCACGGAACAATGATAATGCAGCGTGTCACCGAACCAATGTATAATGCAGCGTGTCACGGATACAAGTATAATGCAGGCTGTACCGGAAACAATGTAAATGCAGTGTCACCGGATACAATGTATAATGCAGCGTGTCACCGAACAATGTATAATGCAGCGTGTCACCGGACACAATGTATAATGCAGCGTGTCACCGAACAATGTATAATGCAGCGTGTCACCGGAACAATGTATAATGCAGCGTGTCACCGGAACAATGTAAATGCAGCGTGTCACCGACACAATGTATAATGCAGGTGTCACCGATACAATGTATAATGCAGCGTGTCACGGATACAATGTATAATGAGCGTGTCACCGGAACAATTATATGCAGCGTGTCACCGAACAATGTAAATGCAGCGTGTCACCAACAATGTATAATGCAGCGTGTACCGAACAATGTATAATGCAGCTGTCACCGGATACAATGTATAATGCGTGTCACGGAACAATGTATAATGCAGCGTGTCCCGGAACAATTATATGCGTTTCACCGATACAATGTATAATGCAGCGGTCACGGATACAATGTATAATGCAGCGTGTCACCGAACAATGTATAAGCACGTGTCACCGAACAATGTATATGCAGCGTGTCACCGATACAATGTATAAGCAGCGTGTACCGACACAATGTATAAGCAGGTGCAGATACAATGTATAATGCAGCGTGTCACCGACAATCATGTATAATGCAGCGTGTCACCGACAATGTAAAGCAGCGTGTCACCGGACACAATGATAATCAGCGTGTCACCGAACATGTATAATGCACGGTCACCGGACACAATGTATATGCAGTGTCACCGGAACAATTAAATGCACGTGTCACTGATACAATGTATAATGCAGCGTGTCACGAACAAGTATAATGCAGCGTGTCACCGACACAATGTATAATGCGTGTCACCGACAATTATATGCGTTCACGATACAATGTATAATGCAGCGTGTCACGAACATGTATATGCAGGTGCACCACCAATGTAATGCAGTACAAATTATATGCAGGTGTCAAAATGTATAATGCACGTGTACGGACAATGTATAATGCAGGTCACGAACAATGTATAGAGCTGTCCGAACAATATATCTGTCACCGAACAAGTATATGCGCTTCACGACCAAGTATATGAGTCCGAACAATGTATAATGCGTGTCACGGAACAATGTATAATGCAGCGTGTCACCGAACAATGTATAATGCAGTGTCACCGATACATGTATAATGCAGCGTGTCACCGAACAATGTATAATGCAGCGTGTCACCGGATACAATGTATAATGCAGCGTGTCACCGGAACAATGTAAATGCAGCGTGTCCCCGGAACAATGTATAATGCAGTGTCACGATACAAGTATAATGCAGCGTGTCACTGGATACAATGTATAATGCACGTGTCACCGAACAATGTATATGCATGTGTCACGGATACAATGTATAATGCAGTGTCACGAACAATGTATATGCGCGTGTCACCGGAACAATGTATAATGCAGCGTGTTACCGGAACAATGTATATGCAGCGGTCTTACCGGACAACAATGTATATGCAGCGTGTCACGGATACAATGTAAAATGCAGCGTGTCACCGGACACAATGTATAATGCAGCGTGTCACCGAACAATGTATAATGCAGCGTGTCACCAAACAAATGTATAATGCAGCATTGTCACGGATACAATGTAAAATGCAGCGTGTCACTGATACAATGTATAATGCAGCGTGTCACGGATACAATGTATAATGCAAGTTCACGAACAATGTATAATGCAGCGTGTCACCGGAACAATGTATAATGCAGCGTGTCACCGGATACAATGTATAATGCAGCGTGTACCGGAACATGTATAATGCAGCGTGTCACCGATACAATGTATAATGCAGCGTGTCACCGGATACAATGTATAATGCAGCTGTTACCGAACATGTATAATGCAGCGTGTCACGGAACAATGTATAATGCAGCGTGTCACCGGAACAATGTATAATGCGCGTGTCACCGAACAATTAATGCGGTCACTCAATGTAAATGCTGTCACCGAACAATGTATCATGCATGTGTCACCGGATACAATGTATAATGCAGCGTGTCACGGAACAATGTATAATGCAGCGTGTCACGGAACAATGTATAATGCAGCGTGTCACCGGATACAATGTATAATGCAGCGTGTCACCGATACAATGTATAATCAGCGTGTCACCGGATAAATGTATAATGCAGCGTGTCACGGAACAATGTATAATGCAGCGTGTCACCGGAACAATGTAAATGCAGCGTGTCACCGGATACAATGTATAATGCAGCGTGTCACTGGAACAATGTATAATGCAGCGTGTCACCGACACAATGTATAATGCAGCGTGTCTACCAGATACAATGATAATGCAGCGTGTCACCGGAACAAGTATAATGCAGTGTCACCGAACAATGTATAATGCAGCGTGTCACTGGAACAATGTATAATGCAGTGTCACCGGATACAATGTATATGCAGCGTGTCACGGATACAATGTATAATGCAGCGTGTCACGGATACAATGTATAATCAGCGTGTCACGAACAATGTATAATGCAGCGTGTCACTGGATACAATGTATAATGCAGCGTGTCACCAGACACAATGTATAATGCAGCGTGTCACTGGATACAATGTATAATGCAGCGTGTCACCGGAAACAATGTATAATGCAGCGTGTCACCGGATACAATGTATAATGCAGCGTGTCACTGGAAACAATGTATAATGCAGCGTGTCACCGGATACAATGTATAATGCAGCGTGTCACCGGATACAATGTATAATGCAGCGTGTCACCGAACACAATGTATCATGCCATGTGTCACCGGATACAATGTATCATGCCATGTGTCACTGGATACAATGTATAATGCAGCGTGTCACTGGATACAATGTATAATGCAGCGTGTCACCGGAAACAATGTATAATGCAGCGTGTCACTGGATACAATGTATAATGCAGCGTGTCACCGGAAAAATGTATAATGCAGCGTGTCACCGGACACAATGTATAATGCTGTGTGTCACCGGATACAATGTATCATGCCATGTGTCACTGGATACAATGTATATTGCAGCGGGTCACTGGATACAATGTATAATGCAGCGTGTCACCGGAAACAATGTATAATGCTGTGTGTCACCGGACACAATGTATCATGCCATGTGTGTCACCAGACACAATGTATCATGCCATGTGTCACTGGATACAATGTATAATGCAGCGTGTCACTGGATACAATGTATAATGCAGCGTGTCACCGGAAACAATGTATAATGCAGCGTGTCACCGGACACAATGTATAATGCTGTGTGTCACCGGATACAATGTATCATGCCATGTGTCACTGGATACAATGTATATTGCAGCAGGTCACTGGATACAATGTATAATGCAGCGTGTCACCGGAAACAATGTATAATGCTGTGTGTCACCGGACACAATGTATCATGCCATGTGTGTCACCAGACACAATGTATCATGCCATGTGTCACTGGATACAATGTATAATGCTGTGTGCCACTGGATACAATGTATAATGCAGCGTGTCACTGGATACAATGTATAATGCAGCGTGTCACCGGACACAATGTATCATGCCATGTGTCACTGGATACAATGTATCACACTTTGTCACTGGATACA
>JARQOD010003430.1:0-65045 GCA_033576555.1 Oophaga sylvatica | reverse complement strand
GACTGCAGAGCTGTATGACGTGCAGAGCAGTATGACGTGCAGAGCCGTGTATGACGTGCAGAGCCTGTATGACGTGCAGAGCAGTATGACGTGCAGAGCAGTATGACGTGCAGAGCCGGTATGACGTGCAGAGCAGTATGACGTGCAGAGCCAGTATGACGTGCAGAGCCATGTATGACGTGCAGAGCAGTGTATGACTGCAGAGCAGTATGACGTGCAGAGCTGTGTGACGTGCAGAGCCGTGTATGACGTGCAGAGCTGTATGACATGCAGAGCTGTATGACGTGCAGAGCATGTATGACGTGCAGAGCTGTATGACGTGCAGAGCCATGTATGACGTGCAGAGCAGTATGACGTGCAGAGCCGTGTATGACGTGCAGAGCCGTGTATGACGTGCAGAGCAGTATGACGTGCAGAGCTGTATGACGTCAGAGCCGTGTATGACGTGCAGACCCGTGTATGACGTGCAGAGCTGTATGACGTGCAGAGCTGTATGACGTGCAGAGCCTGTATGACGTGCAGAGCGTATGACGTGCAGAGCTGTATGACGTGCAGAGCCGTGTATGACGTGCAGAGCCATGTATGACGTGCAGAGCTGTATGACTGCAGAGCCTGTATGACGTGCAGAGCTGTATGAAGTGCAGAGGCTGTATGACGTGCAGAGCCGTGTATGACGTGCAGAGCCGTGTATGACGTGCAGAGCTGTATGACGTGCAGAGCCGTGTATGACGTGCAGAGCTGTATGACGTGCAGAGCGTATGACGTGCAGAGCCTGTATGACGTGCAGACCTGTATGACGTGCAGAGCGTGTATGACGTGCAGAGCTGTATGACGTGCAGAGCCGTGTATGACGTGCAGAGCCATGTATGACGTGCAGAGCTGTATGACGTGCAGAGCTGTATGACGTGCAGAGCCTGTATGACGTGCAGAGCCTGTATGACGTGCAGAGCTGTATGACGTGCAGAGCCGTGTATGACGTGCAGAGCCTGTATGACAAGCGTACGCAGAGCCGTGTATGACGTGCAGAGCTGTATGACGTGCAGAGCAGTATGACGTGCAGAGCAGTGTATGACGTGCAGAGCCATGTATGACGTGCAGAGCCGTGTATGACGTGCAGAGCAGTATGACGTGCAGAGCCGTGTATGACGTGCAGAGCTTGTATGATGTGCAGAGCTGTATGACGTGCAGAGCAGTATGACGTGCCAGAGCGTGTATGACGTGCAGAGCCTGTATGACGTGCAGAGCATGTATGACGTGCAGAGCAGTATGACGTGCAGAGCAGTATGACGTGCAGAGCTGTGTAGACGTGCAGAGCCGTGTATGACGTGCAGAGCAGTATGACGTGCAGAGCCTGTATGACGTGCAAGCAGTGTATGACGTGCAGAGCGTATGACGTGCAGAGCTGTATGACGTGCAGAGCCGTATGACGTGCAGAGCTGTGTGACGTGCAGAGCCATGTATGACGTGCAGAGCAGTAGACGTGCAGAGCAGTATGACGTGCAGAGCTGTGTGACGTGCAGAGCCGTGTATGACGTGCAGAGCGTATGATGTGCAGAGCTGTATGACGTGCAGAGCCGTGTATGACGTGCAGAGCCGTGTATGACGTGCAGAGCCGTGTATGGCGTGCAGAGCAGTGTATAACTTGCAGAGCTGTGATGACGTGCAGAGCCATGTATGACGTGCAGAGCTGTATGACGTGCAGAGCTGTATGACGTGCAGAGCCGTGTATGACGTGCAGAGACGTAGTATGACGTGCAGAGCCGTGTATGACGTGCAGAGCCGTGTATGGCGTGCAGAGCAGTGTATGACTTGCAGAGCTGTATGACGTGCAGAGCCATGTATGACGTGCAGAGCCTATGTAATGAACGTGCAGAGCTGTATGACGTGCAGAGCCGTGTATGACGTGCAAAGCCATGTATGACGTGCAGAGCCGTGTATGGCGTGCAGAGCATGTATGACTTGCAGAGCTGTATGACTATGATGCAGAGCTGTATGACTTGCAGAGCTGTATGACGTGCAGAGCTGTATGACGTGCAGAGCATGTATGACTTGCAGAGCTGTATGACTGCAGAGCAGTATGACGTGCAGAGCTGTATGACGTGCAGAGCTATGTATGACCTGCAGAGGCATGTATGACGTGCAGAGCTGTATGACGTGCAGAGCTGTATGACGTGCAGAGCCGTGTATGACGTGCAGAGCCGTGTATGACGTGCAGAGCCGTGTATGGCGTGCAGAGCAGTGTATGACTTGCAGAGCTGTATGACGTGCAGAGCCATGTATGACCTGCAGAGGCATGTATGACGTGCAGAGCTGTATGACGTGCAGAGCTGTATGACGTGCAGAGCCGTGTATGACGTGCAGAGCCGTGTATGACGTGCAGAGCCGTGTATGGCGTGCAGAGCAGTGTATGACTTGCAGAGCTGTATGACGTGCAGAGCCATGTATGACCTGCAGAGGCATGTATGACGTGCAGAGCTGTATGACGTGCAGAGCTGTATGATGTGCAGAGCAGTGTATGACGTGCAGAGCCGTGTATGACTTGCAGAGCTGTATGACGTGCAGAGCCATGTATGACGAGCAGAGCAGTATAGTATGAGACGTGCAGAGCTATATGATGTGCAGAGCGTAGCCAGGTGTATGACTATGCAGAGCGCGTGGTATGAACGTATGCAGAGCGTGTATGACGTGCAGAGCAGTGACATGCAGAGCGTGTATGACGTGCAGAGCAGTGTATGACATGCAGAGCCGTGTACCACGTGCACTGTGTTTCCTTTCAGAAATTGTTCAGAAGGTGAGGAATGGGCAGCGGCCATACTTTCGGCCCTCAGTAGACAGTAGCTGCCACAGTCAGGAGCTGGGGACCCTGATGGAGAGGTGCTGGGCGGAGGACCCCCTGGAGAGACCCGACTTTAACCAGATAAAGATATATATCTGCAAATTCAACAAGTGAGCTGGTGCTGGGTGTGGGGCACGTGGGTCTGTGCTCGCCGCGGCCATGACGCCTTCCTGCTTCCATGTGTTACAGGGAGGGCACCACCAGTATCCTGGACAATTTACTGTCTCGCATGGAGCAATATGCAAACAACCTAGAGAAGCTGGTGGAGGAGAGGACACAGGCGTACCTGGAGGAGAAGCGCAAGGCCGAAAACTTACTCTATCAGATCCTGCCGCAGTGAGTCACAGGGTGCTAGTGCAAGAGGTAGAACAGGCTGCAGTGACGAACAATGCACCATGCCCACATGTTACCAACAATGCACCATGCCACCCCATGTGACCAACAATGCACCATGCCACCCCATGTGACCAACAATGCACCATGCCACCCCATGTGACCAACAATGCACCATGCCACCCCATGTGACCAACAATGCACCATGCCACCCCATGTGACCAACAATAACCATGCCACCCCATGTGACCAACAATGCACCAAGCCACCCCATGTGACCAACAATGCACCATGCCACCCATGTGACCAACAATGCACCATGCCACCCCATGTGACCAACAATGCACCATGCCACCCCATGTGACCAACAATGCACCAAGCCACCCCATGTGACCAACAATGCACCATGCCACCCCATGTGACCAACAATGCACCATGCCCACCCCATGTGACCAACAATGCACCATGCCACCCCATGTGACCAACAATGCACCATGCCACCCCATGTGACCAACAATGCACCAAGCCACCCCATGTGACCAACAATGCACCAAGCCACCCCATGTGCCCAACAATGCACCAGCCACCCCATGTGACCAACCATGCTCCATGCACCCCATGTGACCACATGCACATGCCACCCCATGTGACCACAATGCACCATGCCACCCATGTGAGCAACAATGCAACCATGCCACCGCCTGTGACCAAAGCAATGCACCAAGCCACCCCATGTGACCAACAATGCACCATGCCACCCCATGTGACCAACAATGAACCATGCCACCCCATGTGACCAACAATGCACCATGCCACCCCATGTGACCAACAATGCACCACGCCACCCCATGTGACCAACAATGCCCCCACACCCCCATGTGACCAACATGCACCACCACCCCATGTGACCAACAATGCACCATGCCCCCATGTGACCAACAATGCACCACGCCACCCCATGTGACCAACAATGCACCACGCCACCCCATGTGACCAACAATGCACCACGCCACCCCATGTGACCAACAATGCACCACGCCACCCCATGTGACCAACAATGTCCCGCCACCCCATGTGACCAGCAGTGCCCACGCCACCCCATGTGACCAGCATGCTCCAGCCACCCCATGTGACCAACAGTGCTCCACGCCACCCCATGTGACCAGCAGTGCTCCACACCACCCCATGTGACCAGCAATGCTCCACGCCACCCCATGTGACCAGCAGTGCTCCACGCCACCCCATGTGACCAGCAGTGCTCCACGCCACCCCATGTGACCAGCAGTGCTCCAGCCACCCCATGTGACCACAATGCCACGCCACCCATGTGACCAGCAGTGCTCCACAGCCACCCCATGTGACCAGCAGTGCTCCACGCCACCCCATGTGACCAGCAGTGCTCCACACCACCCCATGTGACCAGCAGTGCTCCACACCACCCCTATGTGGCCACAGTGCTCCACACCACCCCATGTGACCAGCAGTGCTCCACACACCCCATGTGACCAGCAGTGCTCCACGCCACCCCATGTGACCAGCAGTGCTCCACACCACCCCATGTGACCAGCAGTGCTCCACACCCCCTATGTGACCAGCATGCTCCACGCCACCCTATGTGATCAGCAGTGCTCCACACCACCCCATGTGACCACAGTGCTCCACGCCACCCCATGTGACCAGCAGTGCTCCACGCCACCCCATGTGACCAGCAGTGCTCCACCCACCCTATGTGGCCAGCAGTGCTCCACACCACCCTATGTGACCAGCAGTGCTCCACACCACCCTATGTGACCAGCAGTGCTCCACGCCACCCCATGTGAGCAGCAGTGCTCCACGCCACCCCATGTGGCCAGCAGTGCTCCACGCCACCCTATGTGACCAGCAGTGCTCCACACCACCCCATGTGACCAGCAGTGCTCCACGCCACCCCATGTGACCAGCAGTGCTCCACACCACCCCATGTGACCAGCAGTGCTCCACACCACCCCATGTGACAGCAGTGCTCCACGCCACCCATGTGACCAGCAGTGCTCCACACCACCCTATGTGACCAGCAGTGCTCCACACCACCCCATGTGACCAGCAGTGCTCCACCCACCCCATGTGACCAGCAGTGCTCCACACCACCCATGTGACCAGCAGTGCTCCACACCACCCATGTGGACCAGCAGTGCTCCACACCACCCCATGTGCCCTGACACCACATGTGACAATGCTCACGCCACCCCCATGTGACCAGCAGTGCTCCACACCACCCCATGTGACCAGCAGTGCTCCACCACCCTATGTGACCAGCAGTGCTCCACGCCACCCTATGTGATCAGCAGTGCTCCACACCACCCCATGTGACCAGCAGTGCTCCACGCCACCCCATGTGACCAGCAGTGCTCCACACCACCCTATGTGACCAGCAGTGCTCCACACCACCCTATGTGGCCAGCAGTGCTCCACACCACCCTATGTGACCAGCAGTGCTCCACACCACCCTATGTGACCAGCAGTGCTCCACGCCACCCCATGTGAGCAGCAGTGCTCCACGCCACCCCATGTGGCCAGCAGTGCTCCACGCCACCCTATGTGACCAGCAGTGCTCCACACCACCCTATGTGGCCAGCAGTGCTCCCCCACACCCCATGTGACCAGCAGTGCTCCACACCACCCTATGTGACCAGTAGTGCTCCACACCACCCCATGTGACCAGCAGTGCTCCACGCCACCCCATGTGACCAGCAGTGCTCCACACCACCCTATGTGACCAGCAGTGCTCCACACCACCCTATGTGACCAGCAGTGCTCCACACCACCCCATGTGACCAGCAGTGCTCCACGCCACCCAATGTGACCAGCAGGGCTCCACGCCATCCCATGTGACCAGCAGTGCTCCACGCCACCCCATGCCATAATCTATTGCAGCCCTGACACGATAATGTGAATCCTCCTTTTCTTGGATTTACAGTTTGCTCCTCTTCAGTGCTGGCTCACATGGTGGCCGCCTCCTGTGTCTGCAGGTGACATGAGCCATTGTTCTCTCTTCTGTGCAGTTCAGTGGCTGAGCAGCTGAAGAGAGGGGAGACTGTCCAAGCCGAAGCCTTTGACAGTGTCACCATCTATTTCAGTGACATTGTGGGGTTTACATCAATGTCTGCCGAGAGCACGCCGATGCAGGTACCGTACATAAGGGAGTGCCCAGCCTGGATTTACATGTCGATGATGCTCATGAACCGCTTCTGTCCCCTCAGGTGGTCACCTTGCTGAATGACCTGTACACCTGCTTTGATGCTATTATAGACAACTTTGATGTATACAAGGTAAGAGACTGATATCCCGAGGCACGAGAACTGCAGGTGTGAGGAGACCACACCTTAGGACGGGAACTTAACGCCCCCATAAACCGTAGAGACGAATGTTATCCGAACCTGCGGAGATCGCTGATAGACGGGGGAGATGCTGACCCGGCAAGTCTGATGTCAGACTGCCAATTGTAATGTTCTCTCTTAGATTGAATAACAGGTCAGCCAGCGGCTTTGTCATGGAGGAAACAGAAACACTCAGCCGAAAAAGAGCTCCAATGTATGAGAGATGACTGAGATGGCTGTCAGCTGAGCGAGCGCTTCGGTGTATGCGAGACAAATGAGATGGCTGTCCGCTGAGCGAGCGCTCCGGTGTATGCGAGACGACTGAGATGGCTGTCAGCTGAGCGTGCGCTCCTGTGTATGTGAGAGATGACTGAGATGGCTGTCAGCTGAGAGAACGCTCCTGTGAATATGGGAGATCTGAGATGGCTGTCAGTGAGCGAGCGCTCCTGTTTATGTGAGAGATGACTGAGATGGCTGTCAGCTGAGCGAGCGCTCCTGTGTATGTGAGAGACGACTGAGATGGCTGTCAGCTGAGCGAGCGCTCCTGTGTATGTGGAGATGACTGAGATGGCTGTCAGCTGAGCGAGCGCTCCTGTGTATGTGAGAGATGACTGAGATGGCTGTCAGCTGAGCGAGCGCTCCTGTGTTATGTGAGATGACTGAGATGGCTGTCAGCTGAGCGAGCGCTCCTGTGTATTGAGAGATGACTGAGATGGCTGTCAGCTGACGAGCGCTCCTGTGTTATGAGAGATGACTGAGATGGCTGTCAGCTGAGCGAGCGCTCCTGTGTATGTGAGAGATGACTGAGATGGCTGTCAGCTGAGCGAGCGCTCCTGTGTTATGGAGTAGAGACTGAGATGGCTGTCAGCTGAGCGAGCGCTCCTGTGTATGTGAGAGATGACTGAGATGGCTGTCAGCTGAGCGAGCGCTCCTGTGTATGTGAGAGACGACTGAGATGGCTGTCAGCTGAGCGAGCGCTCCTGTGTATTGAGAGATGACTGAGATGGCTGTCAGCTGAGCGAGCGCTCCTGTGTATGTGAGAGATGACTGAGATGGCTGTCAGCTGAGCGAGCGCTCCTGTGTATTGTGAGAGATGACTGAGATGGCTGTCAGCTGAGCGAGCGCTCCTGTGTATGTGAGATGACTGAGGATGGCTGTCAGCTGAGCGAGCGCTCCGGGTATAGGGAGATGACTGAGATGGCTGTCAGCTGAGCGAGCGCTCCTGTGTATGTGAGAGATGACTGAGATGGCTGTCAGCTGGGGCGAGCGCTCCTGTGTTATGTGAGAGATGACTGAGATGGCTGTCAGTGAGCGAGCGCTCCTGTGTATGTGAGAGACGACTGAATGGCTGTCAGCTGAGCGAGCGCTCCTGTGTATGTGAGAGACTGAGATGGCTGTCAGCTGAGCGAGCGCTCCTGTGTATTGGAGATGACTGAGATGGCTGTCAGCTGAGCGAGCGCTCCTGTGTATTGAGAGATGACTGAGATGGCTGTCAGCTGAGCGAGCGCTCCTGTGTATGTAGAGATGACTGAGATGGCTGTCAGCTGAGCGAGCGCTCCTGTGTATGTGAGAGATGACTGAGATGGCTGTCAGCTGAGCGAGCGCTCCTGTGTATATGGAGATGACTGAGATGGCTGTCAGCTGAGCGAGCGCTCCTGTGTATGTGAGAGACGACTGAGATGGCTGTCAGCTGAGCGAGCGCTCCTGTGTATGTGAGAGATGACTGAGATGGCTGTCAGCTGAGCGAGCGCTCCTGTGTATGTGAGAGATGACTGAGATGGCTGTCAGCTGAGCGAGCGCTCCTGTGTATGTGAGAGACGACTGAGATGGCTGTCAGCTGAGCGAGCGCTCCTGTGTATGTAGAGATGACTGAGATGGCTGTCAGCTGAGCGAGCGCTCCTGTGTATGTAGAGATGACTGAGATGGCTGTCAGCTGAGCGAGCGCTCCTGTGTATGTGAGAGATGACTGAGATGGCTGTCAGCTGAGCGAGCGCTCCTGTGTATGTAGAGACGACTGAGATGGCTGTCAGCTGAGCGAGCGCTCCTGTGTATGTGAGAATGACTGAGATGGCTGTTGTCAGCTGAGCGAGCGCTCCTGTGTATATGTAGAGATGACTGAGATGGCTGTCAGCTGGAGCTGAGACTGAAGCTGCTACGCCTTGTGTATGTGAGAGATGACTGAGATGGCTGTCAGCTGAGCGAGCGCTCCTGTGTATGAGAGATGACTGAGATGGCTGTCAGCTGAGCGAGCGCTCCTGTGTATGTAGAGATGACTGAGATGGCTGTCAGCTGAGCGAGCGCTCCTGTGTATGTGAGATGACTGAGATGGCTGTCAGCTGAGCGAGCGCTCCTGTGTATGTGAGAGATGAACTGAGATGGCTGTCACCTGAGCGAGCGCTCTTGTGTATGTGAGAGATGACTGAGATGGCTGTCAACTGAGCAAGCGCTCCTGTGTATATGGGAGATGACTGAGATGGCTGTCAGATGAGCGAGCGCTCCTGTGTATGTGAGAGACGACTGACATGGCTGTCAGCTGAGCGAGCGCTCCTGTGTATGTGAGAGACGACTGAGATGGCTGTCAGCTGAGCGAGCGCTCCTGTTGTATGAGAGATGACTGAGATGGCTGTCAGCTGAGCGAGCGCTCCTGTGTATGAGAGATGACTGAGATGGCTGTCAGCTGAGCGAGCGCTCCTGTGTATGAGAGATGACTGAGATGGCTGTCAGCTGAGCGAGCGCTCCTGTGTATGAGAGATGACTGAGATGGCTTCGCAGCTGAACGAGTGCTCCTGTGTATGAGAGATGACTGAGATGGCTGTCAGCTGAGCGAGCGCTCCTGTGTATTGAGAGACGACTGAGATGGCTGTCAGCTGAGAGAGCGCTCCTGTGTATATGTGAGATGGCGGTCAGCTGAGCGAGCGCTCCTGTGTATTTGAGAGACGACTGAGATGGCTGTCAGCTGAGGAGCGCTCCTGTGTGTGTGAGAGAGACTGAGATGGCTGTCAGTTGAGTGAGCGCTCCTGTGTATGTGAGAGAGACTGAGATGGCTGTCAGCTGAGCGAGCTCTCTGTGTATGAGAGATGATGAGATGGCTGTCAGCTGAGCGAGTGCTCCTGTGTATGAGAGATGATTGAGATGGCTGTCAGCTGAGCGAGCCTCCTGTGTATGAGAGATGATGAGATGGCTGTCAGCTGAGCGAGGCTCCTGTGTATGAGAGATGATTGAGAGGCTGTCAGCTGAGCGAGCGCTGCTGTGTATGTGAGAGACGACTGAGATGGCTGTCAGCTGAGCGAGCGCTCCTGTGTATGAGAGATGACTGAGATGGCTGTCAGCTGAGCGAGCGCTCCTGTGTATGTGAGAGACGACTGAGATGGCTGTCAGCTGAGCGAGCGCTCCTGTGTATGTGAGAGAACGACTGAGATGGCTGTCAGCTGAGCGAGCGCTGCTTGTGTATGTGAGATGACTGAGATGGCTGTCAGCTGAGCGAGCGCTCCTGTGTATGTGAGAGACTGAGATGGCTGTCAGCTGAGCGAGCGCTCCTGTGTATGTGAGAGATGACTGAGATGGCTGTCAGCTGAGCGAGTGCTCCTGTGTATGTGAGAGATGACTGAGATGGCTGTCAGCTGAGCGAGATCTCCTGTGTATGTGAGAGACTGACTGAGATGGCTGTCAGCTGAGCGAGCGCTCTGTGTGTATGAGAGATGATTGAGATGGCTGTCAGCTGAGCGAGCGCTCCTGTGTATGTGAGAGATGACTGAGAAGGCTGTCAGCTGAGCGAGACTCCTGTGTATGAGAGATGACTGAGATGGCTGTCAGCTGAGCGAGCGTCCTGTGTATGAGAGATGACTGAGATGGCTGTCAGCTGAGCGAGATCTCCTGTGTATGAGAGATGACTGAGATGGCTGTCAGCTGAGCGAGCGTCCTGTGTATGTGAGAGATGACTGAGATGGCTGTCAGCTGAGCGAGCGCTCCTGTGTTTTGAGAGATGATTGAGATGGCTGTCAGCTGAGCGAGTGCTCCTGTGTATGAGAGATGACTGAGATGGCTGTCAGCTGAGCGAGCGCTCCTGTGTGTATGAGAGATGATTGAGATGGCTGTCAGCTGAGCGAGCGCTCCTGTGTATGAGAGACGACTGAATGGCTCTGAGTTGAGTAGAGCGCTCCTGTGTATGTGAGATGGCTGTCAGCTGAGCGAGCGCTCCTGTGTATGGGAAGATGGTTGTCATCATGCGAGGCTCTGCATGGTGAAAGGTGCCGAGATGACTTTTGCCAAGTAAGCTCCTCCTATGTACTGAGAAATTGTAGAGATGTTGTCAGTGAATGATCAATTGTGTATGGAAAGTTTGCTTCAATGGTGTCGACTGAGCGATGCTCCTGTGTATGTGAGATGACTCAGATGGATGTCAGCTAGGCAGAGCTCTGTCTATGGACAAGTGCACCATGGCTTTCAGCCAAGCGATCGCTCTGTTCCTGGGAGAGTCAGATGGGTGACATGAAAACCAGGAAGCTCTCTGTGCTGGGAGAGTCAGCTGAGATGACTGTCAGCCATGAGGAGCCTCTGTGATGGAGAGTCAGCTGAGATGACTGTCAGCAGAGAGCGCTCTGTGATTGGAGAGTCAGCTGAGGTGACTGAAGCAAGAGCGCTCTGTGGCTGGAGAGTCACTGAGAGGGACTGTCAGCTAGTGAGCGCTGTGTGCATGGGAGAGTCAGCTGAGAGGGACTGTCAGCCAAGACGAGCGCTCTGTGTATGGAGAGTCAGCTGAGATGACTGTGAGCCATGAAAGCGCTCTGTGTAGTGGAGAGTACTGAGATGACTGTCAGCCAAGAGAGTGCTCTGTGCTGGAGAGTCACTGAGATGACTGTCAGCCAGAGAGTGCTCTGTGTATGGGAAGTCGACTGAGATGCTGTAACTAAGCGAGCGCCTTTGTGCATGGAGAGTCACTGAGATGCTGTCAGCAAGACAACGCTCTGTGTATGGAGAGTAGCTGAGATGCTGTCAGCCTGGAGCGAGTCTCCTGGAGAGTATGCTGAGATGGCTGTCAGCTAGGAGCGCCTGTGTATGGAGAGTACTGAGATGTGAGCTGAGCGAGTTCCTGTGTATGTGAGATGATCTGAGATGGCTGTCAGCTGAGCGAGTGCTCCTGTGTATGTGAGAGATGACTGAGATGGCTGTCAGCTGAGCGAGTGCTCCTGTGTGTTGTGAGAGATGACTGAGATGGCTGTCAGCTGAGCGAGTGCTCCTGTGTATGTGAGAGATGACTGAGATGGCTGTCAGCTGAGCGAGCGCTCCTGTGTGTATGAGAGATGATTGAGATGGCTGTCAGCTGAGCGAGCGCTCCTGTGTATGAGAGACGACTGAAATGGCTCTGAGTTGAGTAGAGCGCTCCTGTGTATGTGAGATGGCTGTCAGCTGAGCGAGCGTCCTGTGTATGGGTAAGATGGTTGTCATCCATGCGAGTGCTCTGCAAATGGGAAAGGTGGCCGAGATGACTTTTGGCCAAGTAAGCTCTCCTATGTACTGGAGAAATTGTAGAGATTGTTGTCAGTTGAATTATCAATTTGTGTATGGAAAAGTTTGCTTCAATGGTTGTCGACTGAGCGACTGCTCCTGTGTATGTGAGATGACTCAGATGGATGTCAGCTAGGCGAGAGCTCTGTCTATGGACAAGTCGGCTACCATGGCTTTCAGCCAAGCGATCGCTCTGTTCTGGGAGAGTCAGCTGAGGTGACTGAAAACCAAGCAAGCGCTCTGTGCCTGGGAGAGTCAGCTGAGATGACTGTCAGCCAAGAGAGCGCTCTGTGTATGGGAGACTCAGCTGAGATGACTGTCAGCCAAGAGAGCGCTCTGTGTATGGGAGAGTCAGCTGAGATGACTGTCAGCCAAGAGAGCGCTCTGTGTATGGGAGAGTCAGCTGAGATGACTGTCAGCCAAGCGAGCTCTTTGTGCATGGGAGAGTCAGCTGAGATGACTGTCAGCCAAGAGAGCACTCTGTGTATGGGAGAGTCAGCTGAGATGACTGTCAGCCAAGAGAGCGCTGTGTATGGGAGAGTCAGCTGAGATGGCTGTCAGCCAAGAGAGCGCTCTGTGTATGGGAGAGTCAGCTGAGATGACTGTCAGCCAAGAGAGCGCTGTGTATGGGAGAGTCAGCTGAGATGACAGCCTGCTAGAGCATCGTTCTGCCATCAGCCATCTAATGTGTATGGCGGTCAATAATCCCCATAATATTTGAATCTCAGGCCCCCTCCTATCTGCTGACAGCAGTGAAGATAGCGACTGCCCCCCCATAACCTAGCCCTGCTTCTTCTCATATGGCCGGGGTGGTCCAGTCACTGAACTGTTAATATATCTATAGGTACATGTCTCTATTTGGCCCCTGTTCACTATGCCTAGACTTTTATGCCAACTCATATAGGGGCTATCTTCGCAGGTGGAGACCATCGGTGATGCATACATGGTGGTTTCAGGGCTACCAGTGCGGAACGGGAAGCTCCATGCAAGAGAAATAGCGCGTATGTCATTGGCGCTCCTGGACACGGTGAAAACATTCAAGATCCGGCACAGGCCGAACACACAGCTCCATCTGCGCATAGGAATCCATACAGGTAAAAACTGGTGGCAACGCTTGCTAATCCCACAGTGCTTTGTCATCTGATCTAAAGAAGATCCCCACTGGGGAATCCTCATGATGTGCCAGAGTAATAACCGCACTCTGTGCAGATCTGATGGACCTCACATGTGGGGGCCTGGTGAAGTCACCGTTCTTTCGGGGGTTTTTCCCTACTGTATAGTCAGGTGGTGGTAGGAGTCCCCCCCAAATTTACCGTACACATTCACGGGGGGGGTTTTAAAAAAAAGGGCCCCAATTCCCAAAAAAAATTTTTTTTAAAAATTTCCCCTTTTTCAAAAACCCCAAAAATGCATTGTACACAGCACCCATAAAAAAAACCTAGTAGATTACAGAAAAGCGCTGCGTTTTGGGGTCGGCTTCACTTGGGGGGCCCCCGGGAAAAATCAGCTCCCGGATTCCCTCTGTTTTTTTGGGGGAAACCATTTCTGCTTCCCCATTGGGCTCCGGTTCTCCAGCGCTGGTGGTCAGGGGGGGTTTTGATTGTGATCAGGAGTTTTTTTGGAGGGGCTGATTTCCCCCCCCCATATGAATTTTACAGAGGGTTCTTCCTTCATTTGTAAATTCGGGGGGTTTTTTTTAAACCCGATCTAGAAGTCTTTTCATTTTAAAAATTTTCTCTAGCGGTCGGGACATTTCTTCTGCTTTTGGGGCCCCCCGGGGGACAGGTCAGCCTGTTTTTCTAGAGTGACATTTCTCTGACGTTTTTTTGGGAGTTTGGGGGGAAAAAGGTTGAGTTTTGGGTCCCCCAGTGTGATGCTTTTTCCCCCTTTTTCCTGCTTCTAATATTCGGGCCCAAAATTTCTCTCCAACTGATGAAAAAAATAGAAACGCCAGCAACGGGGGCGCCAATAGCTGGGGGGGACGGCAATGTTGAAAATTGCCGGTGTTTTGGCCCGGGGGCCCTTTTTCAGCCCAGAGGTTGAAAGGAGGTTAGAAAAAGGGGGGCGTTTGACTGTGGGGGTGGGCCACGACGGTAGGGTGTAACAAAGGGCCCCCCGTCAAAATCACCGTGGGGAAAAAAAGGGGAAATTTTTTTTTCCGGGATTAGCGAAATTTTTTCCGGACTTTTTTCCCCTTTTTTTCACCCCTTGTAAAAGGTTTTGGGGGTGGTATTTTGGGGGAGTAAGAAAATTTTTTATAGCATCCTTTTTTGGGGGAGAATTTCTCCCCGGCTTCCCCAAAACCCCGGGATATAATGGACCCCAAAAGACGTTTTTTCTCACAAAAGAAAGAATAAATTTATACTTTTAAAATTTTATATATACAATTTTCTTTTTAGCCCCTATATATATATATATAATATATTTTTTATATATATTTTTTTTAAAAACCCCCCCTTTTAAAATTTTAAAAGGGGTTTTTCCCCTTTTAAAAAAACCCAAAAAAAATTTTTAAAAAAGGGCCCTGGTTTTTTAAAAAATTCCCAAAAGGGGTTTTTTTAAAAAAAAACCCAAAAACCCCCCCAAATTGGGAAATTTTTGGAAAAAATTTTTGGTTTTAACCAAAAGGAAAATTTTTCCTTTTTGTCCAATTTTTTAATTTTAGGGTTTAAAAAAAAATTGGGTTTTTTTAAAAATAAAAAATTTTAAAAAAAAAAAATTTTTTTTTTTGTTTTTGCCCAAAAAATTTTTAAAAAAACATTTAAAAGGGTTTTAAAAATTAAAAAAGGTTTTTTTAATTTTTTTGGGGGAAAAAAACCCCGGGGGGGGTTTTCCGGGGTTTTTATTTTCTCACCCCGCCCCGGAAAAAGGGGCCACCCCAAGGGAAGGGCCCCAAAATTTAAATTTTTTTAAAAACCCCCCGAGGGGGGGGAAAAATTTTTTTTTGGGGGCCCCCCCAAATTTTTTTTAAAAAAATGCCCCCCGGGGCCAAAAAACCCAAAAAAAAAAGGGGCCAAAATCTAAAATTTTTAAAAATTTTCGCCTTTTTTTTGGGGCCCCTTAAAAAGGGCCCCTCTAATTTTTCCCTTTTTTCCCGGGGAAGGGTCCCAAAAAAAGGGTTTTAATTTTTTTGGGTTAAAAAAGGCCCCCCTTTTTCCCTTTTTTTTAAAAAATTAAAAATAATAAAACCAAAAAAAGGTTTTTTTTAAAATTTTAAGGGAAAATTTTTTCCCAAAAGAAAAAATTTTTTTTTTCAATTTTTTAAAAATTTTTTTTCCTTTTTTTTTAGGGGAAAAGGGGGTTTTTTAAAAAAAAAAACATTTAAAATTTTTTAAAAATTTTATTTTAAAAAAAAAAAATAATCCAATTTAAAATTGGGTTTGGGGCCACCCCCTTTTAATTTTTTAAAACCGGGGAATCCCCCGGGAAAAACCCCTTTTTCCCCCCCTGTAATAAAAAAAAATAATAAAACCCCCAAGGGTTTTTTCCCCTTAAACCCCCTTTTCCGGCCCCCACCCAAAATTTTAAAGGGCCCCCCCTGTAAAATTTTTTCCCCCCAAAAAAAGGGGTTTAAAAGGTTTAAAACGGGGGAGCGGGGGCTAAGCCCGCATTTTTTTCGGTTTTTTTAAAAACCCCCCCCAAAAGAATGGTTTTTTTTCCCCCCCCGGGTAAAAAAGGGGGAAGGGGAAGGGGAAAATTAAAAACTGGGGAAAGGGGTTTTAAATTTAAATTGGGTTTTCCCAACCGGGGAAAAAAACCAAAATTTTACCCTTTAAAGGTTTTAAAAACCAGGGGGGAAAAACCCGGGGCCCCCCAAGGGGGAACCCGGGGGGGTCCCAAGGGGGGGGCCCGGCCCCCGAACCTGAATTTTATTAGCCTTTTTGGGAAAAAAAAAAATTTTAAAATTTTCCCCTTTCCCAAAAATCCCCAAACCCCGGGGGCAGCGGGAGAAAATTTTTATTTTATTTCGGGCCCTTTTTTTGGGGAAAAAGGGGCAGAAATTTCCCCGGCCCCGGGGTAAACCCTTTTTAAAATTTTTTTTGAAGGGGTTTTCCCCCAAAAGGGGGGGGTTTTATTCCCCCGGGGGGAAAAGGAAAAAAAAAGGGGGGTTTTTTTTTTTTTTATTACAGGGGGGAAAAAAAAGGGAAATTTAAAGGAAATTCCCAAAAACCCCAAAAAAAAGGCAAAAAAAGGTGTTTAAAATTTAAAATTTAAAAAAATTTTTAAAAAATTTAAATTTTTTTTTTAAAAAAAAAAAAAAGGATTTTAATTTAATTTTAAAAAAGTTGTCAAATTTTAAACTTTCCTTTTTAACCCCGGCTTTTAAAGGGGCAAAATTTTCCTTTTGCAAGGGGCTTAAAAACCCAAAAATTAAAAATTTAACCCCTTTTAACCAAAACCCAAACCCCCCCCAAGGGGGAAAAACCCGGGAAGTCCAAAAAAAGGGCGCATTTTTGGGGGAAATTTTGACCCCCTTTTTTGGGGGGGCGGGGGGGAAATGGGGGGAGCCGGGGGGGGGGGAAACCCAAAAAAAAATGCCAACCCCCCCCCCCGGGAAATTTTTTTCCCCCCCAATTTCCCTTTGGGGGTGGAAAAAAAACGGGGGAGCTTTTTTTTTTAACCCCAAAATTTTCCACTTTAATTACCCCCTGGGGATGAAAATTGGGGGAACCCAAAACCCTTTTTTTTTAATTTTTGGTAAAAACCATTTAAATTTTAAAACAGGGAAGGGCCCAGGTTTTAAAGGGGGTTTTAAACCATGTCCCCTTTTCCCCAACCCCGGGGTTTTTTTAATTTAAAAAAACCGGGCCCAATTAATTGGGTTTTTTATTACAAAAATTTTTGAAGGTTAAACCCCTTTAAAAAACATTAATATTTTTTATTTTAAAGGGGGCCCAAAAAAACCCCGTGAAATATTAATAAGATGAAATTTTAGGTAAAAAATCTTTTTTTTAAAAATTCAATAAACCTGGGCAGTTTTATTTTACAGAAAAAGCGGGGATAAATTGGGCCTTTTTTTGGGGGAAAACACCTCCTTTTTTTCCCCCCAAAAAGGGGCAAACCCCGGGCCCCCGGGGTGTAATGATTTTTTTCCCCTCCCCCCATCCCTTTTTTTTTTGGGCCAACCAAAAGGGGGTTTTTAAACCCGGGGAACCCCCCAAAACCAAGGGCGTTTTAGGGGGAAAAAAACCCCCTTAAAAATTGCTCAGAGGGGCCCCATAAAAAAAATTAGGGGAGCCTTTGAAAAATTTGGGGGGGTTTTTAAAAAGGCCTCAACCCCCTTTTTTTCCTCCTTTTTTGACCCGGCCTGGGCCCCTCCCCATTTTTAGCCCCACCCAAAATCCCCCAAAAAACAACGCCCCAAACCTGGTTTCCCCCTACAGAGGCGGGCTGGGGGGGCCAAAACAAAAGGGGGGTTAACCCGGGGGAAAAAGGGTGGAACCCCCCAAAAAATTTTCCCCAAAAAGGCCCCCTTTATCGGGTTTTGAAGACCCCCTTAAAAAGGGCCCCCAAGGGGGGGTTTCCCCCAAAAAACCCCCCCGGGGCCTCTGGAAGGGATTTTATTGGTTAGGGGGGCGGTTTCCTTTTGGTCTCCCGCCTGTAAAAAAGGGGAAAAGCGATGTGGGAAAAAAAACGAGAAACCAAAAAAAACCAAAAAAGGGGCCCCAAAGGACATTCACGAGATCGTTGATTAAACCAGGGGCCTGTCCCCTTGGGGAAAATTTTTTCAGCAAGGGAGATCGTCCGGATCATCTTTTACCGGGGGGGAAAAAAAAAATTTGGGAAGGGGTTGGGGCCCTGGGGGAAAAGAAAAAACCCCAAAAGGGGGAATTTAAAAGGAAATTTTTTTTCCCCCCCCCCTTTTCCCTTTCCCCAAAACCCCAAACGCGGCCCAAAGAAAAAAATTTCATGAGGGGTTTTTTTCCCCAAAAATGGGAAACCCGTCCAAAGCCCAAACAGAGGGGGGGGAAAAAACCGGGGGTTTTTAAATGCTTTTGGGGCCCCCTGCCCCCAAGGGGGGGTCAGCCCGGGGGATTTTTTTTTTTTAAAAAAGGGGGTTATATATTTTTTAAAAATAAAAAAAAGGGGGGAAATTTTTTAAAAAAAATTTAAAAAAAATTTGGGGAAGTTTTAAAAATGAAAGGGTTTTTGTGGGAAAAAAGGGAACCTTTTTTTTGGCCCCGGGGGAAAGGGGAGTTTTGGGGCCCCCCTTTTTCCTTTTAAGGGGGGTTTTTAAAAAAGGGCCAGGACAGGGGAAAGTCCCCAAAAAAGGAAAGGCCCCCCAAAAAAAGGGAAAAACGGTAACTTTTCAAAAAAAACATTTAAAATTAAAAAACCCCCCACCCCCCCCCAAAAAATTTTGTTCCCCCGGAAAAAAAAGGCATTTAAGTTTTTTTTTAAAAAATTTGGGGTTTTTTAGCTTTTTCCAAACCCCCCAGTTGTGACAAATAATTTTTTGGGCGGCCCCCCTTGGGGAAAAAAAAAGGTAAAAATTTTCCCTTTAAAAAGTAGGAGGGGGGGGGGAATTTTTGGAAAAAAGTTGGGAAAATTTTCCCCCCATTTTCTCCAGCGGGGGGGGTTGTCCAATTGGGGGCCCCCCAACCCCCAGGGGGCCCCCAGATCTCTGTTCCAAAAAACCCGACAAAAAATGGGCCGATCGCACCCCCCAAAAACCCCCGGGCCCCTTCTCCGGGAAAAATTTTTCATGTAGAGTTAGGGGGGGTAAAAATTTTTACATGAAAAACCCGGGTCTTTGGGCCCCCGGGGGTTTGTGCGGGTGTGGTGGGAAAAAAGCCCCCTCGATACTGCCTGTTTTGGGTGAAAACGGTAAAAACACGGCGTCCCGGGGGGGAAAATTTAAAAATTTTTGGGAAGGTGGCATGAGCCGAGAAAAACCCCCCAAGGGAGTATGTCTTACGGGGGAAACACAGGCGGGGCTTTTGGACCCTCCAGCACCCCCTTTTTAGAGTGTTTAGTGGGGGAAAAAAGGAGAGGTTTACCCCCCCCCAGTAAAGGAGGATAAACCCCCCAAAAACCCACACTTCTGAGTTATGTCACTTTTTGTCACATTTCTTCATGTTTTCTTAAATCCTCAGTTTTTTAAGATCCATTTTTCTTCAGCCCCCAAAAAAAAGGGGTCTTAGATAAATTTTTAGTTTTTTAAAGGGGGGAACTTGGGGGGAGATATCGAAATGAAGGTAAAAAAAAAAAAAATACAGATTAAAAAAGTAAAATCAATAAAAAGCCCGGAAAATGACGGTTTAAACTGAAAACATGACCTCGCCCCTTCCCAAAAAGGCAGGGAGTTCACAAAAAAAAGGGGGAAAAGAGATTGTGACTGATTCCCTTTTTTTACATCCCTCCCCAGCATGAGTCTCACACAAAAAACAGGGGAAAAACCCCCACTATAACTGAGCCCCTCCCCCCTTTCCCTCCCCAGCGTGAGTTCAAAAGGGGCATGAGAACAGAGAATGAAAAAATGACCTCCTGTTTACTTTCCCTCTCAAGCATGAGTCTACACAGACATGGGAAAAAAAAAATTTTTTAAAAATGACCTCGCCCTTTTCCTTCAAAGCAGGGTTTTCCCCCCACAGACCTGAGGAAGAGATTGTGACACCCCCTTCTTCCTTCTCTTTAAAGCAGGGGGTTTCCCCCACGGGGGACACGAGAAAGAAAAATACGTAACAGCCCTTTTTTGTTCCTTCCCTGTCACAGCATGAGTCTCAAAAAAGACATGGGGCCCCCGGGGGAATGTAACATGACCTCCTGATAAAATCCCTCTCAAAAAAAATGCCCCCACACAAAAAATGAGGAACGTTTTTAAAAATCCCCCCTGCTCCTTCCTCTACACTTGAGTTTTAAAAAATAAATTGAGGAACAAGACTTTTTTTTAATTTTCTGCCCCTTTCCCCTTTAAAAAGGGCATTTTTTCTAAAAAATTTTAAACAGGGGGAAACCCCCCAAAAAAACTAAAAAAAAAAACCCCCTGCCCCTTTTCCCCCCTTCACATTTTTAAAGTCTCAACAGACCTGAGGAAAAAAAAATTTTACATGAACTCCTGCCTTCCCTCTCCGCTGAGTCTCACACATACGTGAGGAAAAAAAAGCCCTAAAATGCCCTTTTTTTTTTCCCTTTTCCCCTCTCACGGGGGGGTTTTCTCACACAAAAAAAGGGGGAAAACCAAAAAATAGCATGAAATCCTGCTTTTCCCCTTTTCCCCCCAAAGCTTTGAGTAAAAAACCGGGACACGGGGTTTGGTAAAAAAAAACCCCCTTTGCTTTTTCCCTTAAAAGGCATGAGTCTCCCCCGGGGACCTAAAAAAACCCCGGGAAATTTATAACACCCCCTCCCCCCTTTCCTCTAAAGCATGAGTCTCCCCCCCCCCCGGGGGAAAAAAAATACTTGAAACTTGCCCCTTCCCCTTTTCCCCCCCCCACAGATGCCCCCAAAACCCCAGACACGGGGAAAAAAAGGGGGACTAGCAAAAAAACTCCTGCTAAATCCCTTACAGTTTGAGTCTCCCCCCAGACAGGGGGAAAAGAAAAAATTTGAAAAAAAAAAACCCCCCTGCTCCTTCCCCTTCCCCGGAGGGTTTTCCCCCAACGGGGGACATGGGGAAAAAACCCCCCCAGAGAAAAAACCATCCCCCTCTTCCTAAATCCCATTACAGCGGGGAGCCCCCAAAAACAGACCGAGGACAAAAGGCCTAGCATAAACCCCCTGATACATCCCTAAAAAAACCCCCCCATAAAGTCTCCCCCCCCCAAATGGGAAGCGAGATTTTTAAAAAGACCTCCCCCCCCTTTCCCTCACATTTTTGGGGGCTCAACCCCCCACGGGGAAGGAAAAATAAAAAAGTCCCCCCCTTAAAAAGGGTGGTTTCCCCCAAAAAACCCAAGGGGGAAAAACTGAATTTAAAAACCCCCTTTTTCCCCCAAAGGAATAAAAAAAACAAAAAATATTTCCCCCCAAGGGAACAGACACTAAAAAAAAAATTTTTTGAAAATTTTAAGCAGTCAAAAAACTTTTTTTGGGGGCCCAGAGTGGTTTTAAAATAAATTTCCCCACCGGGGGTTAATTTTTCCCCAATAGGGGTTTTTAAAAAAACCCCCTGTCCTTATTACCCCTTTAAAAAGGTTAAGAAAGGGGCAGAAAAAAAAATTTGCCCCCCAAGGTGGGGGAAAAAGGGCCCGGGAAAACAGGAAAATGGCCTTACCCCTCCCTCCCTCCCGATTTTCTTTCCCCCCCCCTAAAAATTCCCTTTCCCCCTTTTTTTTTTTTTTTTTTTTTTTTTTTTTTTTTTTTTTTTTTTTTTTTTTAAAAAAAAAAAAAAAAAAAAAAAAAAAAAAAAAAAAAAAAAAAAAAAAAAAAATTTTTTTAAAAGATAGGGAGATGGAGAGCAGTGGAGCACAATAAAACCCTTTTGGGTTAAAGGCTTTTTCCCTAAATTGTGCAGGGGCCAAAAATTTCCCCCGTTTCCCCAATTTTTTCGGTAGGGGAGGGGGAAAAGCACCCCAAAATTCGGTAAGGGAAAAAATTTACCTAGCGTCCCCCTGGATTTTTAGAAAAAATTTGGGAAAACCGGAATACAGGGGCGCTTTTATTTTTCCGGGGCGGGGAAAATCGCAGGGGGCAGTTTGGGGAAATCCCGCCCCTTTCCTCTAAAATGTGGCGGTTGTAGCGTTTATCCCAAAAACCCCCGTCAAAAAAGGGGGAAAAAGGGGTTGGGGAAAAAGGGGCCCCCCCCTCCCCCCCACGGTGAGAAAAAAAACTGTAAAAAACCCCTTTTTTTTGTCACAAATTTTAACCCTGTCCCCCCTGATTTTGCTATTTTTGGGATAAGTTTTTTATCCCCGGGGAAAGGGAAAAATTTTTTATACCTTTGGCTACAACCAATAATATAGGTGCCCCTTTTCCCCACTAAAATTATTTTGAATATGTAGGTTTTTTACCCAACATGCTAATCTATTGTTTGTCACCACTCACCTCTTTTGGTCCCCAAAAACCCTCACTGACCCCTTTTCCCTTCCCAAACTTCTGGTGGCAGTACCGCCTAGCTTTTATCTTCTCTATAAAGCAGTTCGGGTGGGTTTCCCTTTCTCCGATCTTATTTACCTACATTTTTCCTTTGCACTTCCTCACAATTGGATTTCTGTTGTGTGTGTGTATATATATTGAAAAAGAAGGTTCAGGGGTATGCTCTGGGGATCGCGTTGGGTAGAAAAAATTGGCCGGAAATTCATTTTGACACCCCAATTTGGTAAAAAAAATGGCCGCAACCAGTTTTTATTAAAAGTCCACAGCAACGTAAACCCAAAGAATAAAAAGAAAAACCCTGGTTGTCTTGCCCTAATTTACAATAATCGATTGCCTGTATATCGGGTCCCCGGCCCCCTTTAAACAAGCCTGACCCCCAAAAAAACCTTTGATTTTGTTAATTTGTTTGGAGTTTCAAATGATATTTCCTCCTTGTGTCTGAAGGAAAACCCCCCATGTCGGTTTGGAGGATCACACTCTATTTCACCCCGCTATTCAAAGGATTCCACTGGCTAACCTGTGTCGGGGGTACTTCCCCTGCACCCAGACTGAGATAGTCAAACACTCTTCTGGAGACCTTCTGTGCCTGGACCCCTTGTCCAGACTGAATGAGCTCTCTGACTGTGTTTGCAGACACCTACTTTGGTCTCCTAATTAACACCTGAGTGATTTCAGGCTGAGCTGCAAGTGTGTAATGAATGTAAGGTGTAGTGACCTTTTCTACCACTAGGTCTACAAAGCCACCATTTTCCCTTATACTTAGGTGAAATGTACCCCATTCAACACATATTCCCTCACTGTCTAACATATCCCCTCCCTCTTCTCCAGACCGGAGGGCTGGTAATCCAGACCGGAGGGCTGGTCAACAATCCAACAGAGACAGTGAATCTGGACCAGTCATGGCCCTCATCAGCTTCATCTTCACCACTGTCATTTGTATCTTCACTGAGTCATGCCAACATCAGCTTTCTCTTATCTGAAGCATCCGCACTACCGTGTACCTTCCCAGGCCTATGCTCTCTGCGGGCCTCGGGTATCCTGCAGGTTTCATCTTGACCTTAGGGCCGGGCTCCGTTTCGATTATAGTGCCTGGCCAGAGAAGTACGACCCGGAACATCTAGAACACTTCTGCTGACTCTTCCTCAGAAACTCCGTCTCTGTCCCTGGTGCCTGACCATTTGTCACCAACTATCACAGAAGGTTTAGGGGGTTTTTCACTTTTTCTCCAATTCCCCATTTATTCCAGCTTTCCAGTTTCCTTGATTAGCGGCATCTGTATATCAGAACCCGCGGATTTTCTCTTCCACCACGTTCTGCATCCATCTGGGCTCCGTGTGTCTGTAGCGGCAACGGAGTGACACATCGCTTTTCCCATTTGTTGGGACGTGGGCTCCGATGTAGCCTCCCTGAAAGTGCGCTTGAGCTCACCAATGCCAGCTACTGATCCGGACCGTAACCCGTCCACGCGCTGTCTTCGGCAGAAACAGATTCATGGACAGAGTCAGTCCCCATATCTTCAGTATTGTTCCTCACAGCTTCACTTGAAACCTCAGCTTCTGATGAGGCATCTGGCTTTGTGACACCACTTCCATGGTTTTTCCACCTCTGAGCATCACCTTCAGAGGTCCTTGGCATGATGCAGATACCACACCACACACCGACAATTCTCATCTTCAACAGATCCACTTGTGCTGTGTTCAGTTCCAGAGTCCTGCCTTTAAAAGCTTCAGCTTCCTCCTTTCATCTTAGTCTTCGCCAGGGAACCGGCCAACTGTAAAACATCTTCAGATGCCATCTTCTGTCTGGCTGTAAGGTCAGCATCAGCTTTCTTCTCAGGACTCTCAAACTCCTCTGTACCATGCCTTCCTCATTTGCACTGGTTGCTTTATGGTCATCAGATGATTCACTATCACTATCTGAACCCTTTTTCTCAGCACATCTGGCTCACCGTAGGGCTATACCATTCATTTTCATTCACATCCTGCTCACCGTCAGGGCCACACACTTCACTTTCCTTCACATCCCGCTCACTGTCAGGGCCATAACTTCACTTTATTTCACATCCTGATCTGGGAACCTTAGTTAACATGTCATCCACAACATTAACTTCACCATCTGGTCCCTCAAGTATGTGACTATGTGGACAACCCCAGCACTATTTCTTCTTATAGCTCAGGTACTAGGAGCTGACTCACGACTCTTCTCTGGACTTCAGTGTCCCTATACAATAGGTTATTGTTCATGGCAGCATGAGGAAACCTCTCCTCAGAGCCAGGCTCCTGGGAAACCTCATTTAGAACACTCATATTTTCCTGTGTCGTCCTAAGAGTGGGGTCTCGCCACTGCTCACTCTCAAAATTGTCACAGGACACAGGCAAGTCAGGGGACACTCGGTTCCCGAGAACCCCCATCCTCGTCTCCCAACATCACCTGCAAAGGAATTTCATCACTATCCACAGTCATCATTATTATCAATATCATTATCATGACTATGATCAGTATCATCATCACTATCATGATCATCATCACTATTATTATCAGCATCAGCATCATTATCATGGTCATCATCATTATCATGATCATCATCATCATTATCAATATCAGCATCATTATCATGGTCATCATCATTATCACATAATTTTAACGTCCCACTAGCATTGTGTTCGCCCCTCGGGACTGCGCACCCTCAATAGGGCTTCATCACACTGTTCATCAGAATCACCCTTCCCCAGAGATCCTTAGACGGGGAAAAGTCATTACCCAATATGACGGGTTGCACCAGGTTCTTCACTACCCCCCCTTCATATGAAACCTCCCGAGTTTGGGGACCAAGTCCACGGCAGTCTCTGGGTAGACTTTGGTGTCTCCATGGATGCACACCATACTCAGGTGCTTATCAGGGATGAAGTCCTATCAATCAGGCTGTCACATACGGAAGTCACTGGACTCTCTGAGTCCAAGAGGGCCTGAACCCGCTTATCAGCATACCCCATGTCCCCAACAGCTGGAACGCTCTTACCGGGAGAGTTCAGCGTCCAGGAACTCTGAAGTGACGACCTCTCAGACGGCTGTACCTCAGGAGGACGTGCTTGGGTGTAGCGGTTCACTATCACCTTTTCAACTCCATAATCAGGTTTGCTGACTGCAGACTCCCAACTGTATCTCCAGTCATGAACTCCCCTGGCTCGGGCTGTCACCGTAACACCCAGCCGGGTAAGAATCTCCGCTTTCAGCTTGCCATAGTCTTGGCTGTCCTGCTCGCTCAGGTCAGCATATGCCCTTTGGGGCTCTCCAATCAGATAGGGTGCGACCATCATGGCCCACTCAGATAGGGGCAGATTCTCCTTCTCTGCCAATCTCTCAAACCTAGTGAGAAATACCTCCACATCATCATGAGGTGTCATCTTTTTCAAGGACCGTCTTACCGCCTTCTTTACAGCGGACAATGCAGGTACCTTCACAACATTACTCGGGGACGAGGTGCTGAGAGCTGCAATCCGCTCCCTCAGCAATCGGTTTAAACTCCTGCTGCTGCTGCATGCTCTGCAGGTGTTTCTTAACAAGCTCCTCCATACTGCTGGACTTATCTGTCTCAACTACGGCAGTCTTATGTTGCACATTAACTTGCGCCATTTGTTCAAACAGCGCCTCCATGCTGTCAGACTTCTCTGTCTCAACAACGGCAGACTTCAGTCAAGACATACACACTCCACAGTCTTTTCCATAGAAAAATTCAGCTCTGCTGTGCAGACACTTTTTTTTTTCTTTGCAAAGTCTATTAGGGCTACTGTCTCTTTAAGACTGCTCCACAGACTTTTCTCTTGAAAACTTTTTTTTTTTTTTCCTCTGCTGCTATTTCAACAGACTTCACCTTTATTGCTGTCTTTGTGCTGCATGCACACTCCAGCACTAACTGTATCAGCCACTGCGCTGCCCCAGCATTCTCCGCCAATTGTAACATTTCCAGGGGATATAACTCTAGGATCGCTGTCTGGGTAGACAGAATGGCACGAAAACAGTTCATTCAGACAGCAGTTCTGGTGTAAAACTGGCCGCAACCAGCTTTATTAAAGTCCACAGCAAACAGATAAAAAAGTAAAGCATAAACAGAAAACCTAGGCTTGTCTAGCCACTAATTACACATAGATAGATTGCCCTGTCTATCCGGGTCCCGGCTCTACCAGCCTGGCCCAAAACAACACATATGATATATGTTACCAGTATGGAGTTTCCAGATACTCCTCCTTGTGTCTGAAGGCACCTTCCATGTCCAGACTTGAGAGAGATCCACTCCTATTCAGCCGCTATTCACACGGATTCTCACTGAGGCTACTCCTGTGTCCGGGGTACTTCCTGCACCCAGACTGAGATAGCTCACACTCTTCTGGAGACACCTTCCTGTGTCCAGACTGAATGAGCTCTCTGACTGTGCTTGCAGACACCTACTTCTGGTCTCCTAATTAACACCTGAGTGATTTCAGGCCTGAGCTGCAAGTGTGTACTGAATGTAAGGTGTAGTGACCTTTCTCTACCACTAGGTCTACAAAGCCACACATTTCCTTATACCTAGGTGAAATGTACACCCCATTCAACACATATTCCCTCACTGTCTCACATTATATATATAAGATAAACCGGACTGTCTTATTTTATTTCATTTTTCTGATGTGCCTTCGGTGCTATCTGACTTTAATGCACTGATGACGGTCGATGTTGTACTGTACACTGGACTGCATTACAGCTCTTCATCATTGATCTAAAGTTGAGTGCCAAGTTCTGTTCTTTATCTCACAGCATGAGTCTCACACAGACACTGAGGAAGAGAGATTGTAACATGATCTCTCGCTCCTTTCCTCTCACAGCATGAGTCACACAGACACTGAGGGAGAGAGATTGTAACATGACCTCTGCTCCTTCAGTCTCACAGCATGAGTCTCACACAGACACTGAGGAAGAGAGATTGTAACATGACCTCTCGCTCCTTCCCTCTCACAGCATGGTCACACAGACACTGAGGGAGAGAGATCTGTAACATGACACTCCTGCACTACCTCTCAGTCTCACAGCATGAGTCTCACACAGACACTGAGGGAGGGAGACTGTAACATGAACTCCTGCTCCTTCCCTCTCACAGCATGAGTCTCCACACAGACACTGAGGAACAGAGATAAGCATGAACTCCTGCTCAACCCTCTCACAGCATGAGTCTCACACAGACACTGAGGAACAGAGACTAAGCATGAACTCTGCTACATCCTCTCACAGCATGAATCTCACAAGACACTGAGGAAGAGATTGTAACATGACCTCTGCTGCTTCCCTCTCACATGAGTCTCACACAGACACTGAGGAACAGAGACTAACAGGACTTCTGCTACATCCCTCTCATAGCATGAATCTCAACACACTGAGGAAGAGACTGTAACATGACCTCTCGCTCCTTCCCTCTCACAGCATGAGTCTCACACAGACACTGAGGAGAGAGATGTAACATGACCTCTCGCTCCTTCCCTCTCACAGCATGGTCTCACACAGACCACTGAGGAAGAGAGATTGTACATGACCTCTCGCTCCTTCCCTCTCACAGCATGGGTCTCACACAGACACTGAGGAGGAGACTGTACATGACCACCTGCTCCTTCCCTCTCACAGCATGGGTCTCACACAGACACTGAGGAAGAGAGATTGTAACATGACCTCTCACTCCTTCCCTCTCACAGCATGGGTCTCACACAGACATGAGGAAGAGAGATTGTAACATGACCTCTGCTTCTTCCCTCTCACAGCATGGGTCTCACAGACACTGAGGAAGAGAGATTGTAACATGACCTCTGCTCCTTCCCTCTCACAGCATGGGTCTCACACAGACACTGAGGGAGGAGACTGTAGCATGACCTCTCGCTTCTTCCCTCTCACAGCATGGTCTCACACAGACACTGAGGGAGACTGTAACATGACCTCTCACTCCTTCCCTCTCACAGCATGAGTCTCACACAGACACTGAGGGAGGGAGACTAACATGACCTCCTGCTCCTTCCCTCTCACAGCATGATTCTCACACAGACACTGAGGAAGAGAGAGTGTAACATGACCTCTCGCTCCTTCCCTCTCACAGCATGAGTCTCACACAAACACTGAGGGAGAGAGATTGTAACATGACCTCACTCCTTCCCTCTCACAGCATGGGTCTCACACAGACACTGAGGGAGGGAGACTAACATGACCTCCTGCTGCTTCCCTCTCACAGCATGAGTCTCACACAGACACTGAGGGAGAGAGATTGTAACATGACCTCTCACTCCTTCCTCTCACAGCATGGGTCTCACACAGACACTGAGGGAGGGAGACTAACAGGACCTCCTGCTCCTTCCCTCTCACAGCATGAGTCTCACACAGACAGTGAGGAGAGAGATTGTAACATGACCTCTCGCTTCTTCCCTCTCACAGCATGGGTCTCACACAGACACTGAGGGAGGGAGACTAACATGACCTCCTGCTCCTTCCCTCTCACAGCATGGGTCTCACACAGACACTGAGGAGGGAGACTAACATGACCTCCTGCTCCTTCCCTTCACAGCATGAGTCTCACACAGACACTGAGGAAGGGAGATTGTAACATGACCTCTCACCCTTCCCTCTCACAGCATAGGTCTCACACAGACACTGAGGAGGGAGACTAACATGACCTCCTGCTGCTTCCCTCTCACAGCATGGTCTCACACAGACACTGAGGAAGAGAGATTGTAACATGACCTCTTGCTCCTTTCCTCTCACATCATGGGTCTCACACAGACACTGAGGAAGAGAGATTGTAACATGACCTCTTGCTCCTTCCCTCTCACAGCATGAGTCTCACACAGACACTGAGGAAGAGAGATTGTAACATGACCTCTCGCTCCTTCCCTCTCACAGCATGGGTCTCACACAGACCCTGAGGAGGGAGACTAACATGACCTCCTGCTCCTTCCCTCTCACAGCATGAGACTCACACAGACACTGAGGAGGGAGACTGTAACATGACCTCCTGCTCCTTCCCTCTAACAGCATGAGTCTCACACAGACACTGAGGGAGAGAGATTGTAACATGACCTCCTGCTCCTTCCCTCTCACATCATGAGTCTCACACAGACACTGAGGGAGAGAGACTGTAACATGACCTCCTGCTCGCTCCTTCCCTCTCACAGCATGAGTCTCACACAGACACTGAGGAGAGAGATTGTAACATGACCTCTCGCTCCTTCCCTCTCACAGCATGGGTCTCACACAGACACTGAGGGAGAGAGATTGTATCATGACCTCCTGCTCGCTCCTTCCCTCTCACAGCATGAGTCTCACACATACACTGAGGAAGAGAGATTGTAACATGACCTCTCACTCCTTCCCTCTCACAGCATGGGTCTCACACAGACACTGAGGGAGGGAGACTGTAACATGACCTCCTGCTCCTTCCCTCTCACAGCATGAGTCTCACACAGACACTGAGGGAGAGAAATTGTAACATGACCTCCTGCTCCTTCCCTCTCACAGCATGAGTCTCACACAGACACTGAGGATGAGAGTAGAATCACCAGCCCAGTGTCTATCATTTCCCGCCTGGTGTATATTCTTCCCAGTACCCTAGTGTACTGTGGTGAGCAGCTGGTTGTTGTAATGAGATTGCCCACAGGCATATTATCTCCCGTGAATACCCTCAGGTCCACTGGATGTCCAGTTTCTCAGTCTACATAATTCACTTCATCATACGTTCTTTTCTCTTGTGTATTCCAGGGCAAGGGGAAAATGAAGACCTTCTGGTTACTTGGAGAAATTACAGACGACGATGTTATTTGAGACTCTCTTGCCCCGAATCAGCTCCAAATGTGGCCAGCTGCGTCTAGAGCTGCTCATTAGACTACTCCGGGTACTAGGTTATCACTGACCTACCCACAGCCCGCTCTTCCCAGAGCACGTTGTTTATGGCATCCTCCATGCTTGGAGGAGCAAACACCTAACCTGTTATTCTCATCTCTGGGAATGAGTCATTATGCACCAGCTAATTAGCCAAGAGACGACATCTGCATTGGTCAAATGGCTGCAATACAATAGTTAATAGTCAAACCAGGGCCTGCAAGGGCATATCATTGCAGGAGGACATGCAGGGTCCAGAATGGCAGTAGACACCACTCATACCTGCAGCCTACTGAAACTCACCAAGGAGATCCCAAACATGGAAGAAATGGACAAGTGTCGAGGTTTTGTCCTTGCTCTTCACCCGGAGTGTTGTTCTGAAGATCTCCTCAACAGATCACACTACAACCAAATCCTCTATCTGAACCACGGTTTTCATTCTTTGCTCAGGTTCCTATACTCCATAATTATATTTCATCCTTATACTGGATCTGGAGTCAAACAGGACAGCACTGGGTTACATGGAGATCGGTAAGAGGAGGCGCTTAGTAAAGCGGATCTACCGCAGAATTGCCCGATCCGGAGATTCCACACAATGACGACGAAAGGAACAGGAAATAGAAGAAAGTGTAGTCAGCGATCAGACGGTGATGGCGGCATTGTCCAGCACCAGGCTTTGCGCCTCAAACACTCTCCCCTTAGCCTAAAGCTGTTAATACTCCCATATAATCCAGGAGAACCGAGCATCAGGACTTCAGCTCACGGAGACGTCCATGGAGGCTTGTAATAAGATGTGTAGTATATAGTTGTACTGAGTCCATGGCACATTCAGCCTTCAATAAAGACGAGTAGATCAAGCGTTCGCTGCATTATTCCTGGAGCCAGGCTCTTCTTGCCCATTTCTCGATACTCCCCCAATATGCCGGATCATGTCACGGCAATGCACATGGCGTGAGAAGTGCGTCTGACGGTAATGACATTGAGCGTCTTCATGTCCTTCTGTACGGCGTTACTGTGGCAGGTGGTGCTACATTGTTCCTGGTAGCGTGGCTAGTGTTACAAACATGGCCACAACTTTTCTGCAGTGGGGCTACGGTGTCAGACAGTGTAATGTCCGCTGCTGGTAAAGCTCCTGACCCATCCAGTATATGGTAAAACGCATTGCTCCAAACCACGTATTCACTAAATTCCATTTTTTCATCCAGTACCATTTCCACAGCGGTATAAAATCAATCGGTTAGCCTGCCATTGCCTTACTGTGTGACCGAACTCACCGAGTCCTATAATAGGAGCCACCGGGGTAACAAGTCCGTCCATGGCATTGCTTCATCCTGAATCTTCCCTATCTCCTGTGAGTGGTAAGAACTGCAGCAACTCAGCCACGAAGTGGAGACCCCGTAACGTTACAGAGTGGGGGGCTGAGTGCTGAAGATCAGAGGGAAGCAAAGTCGCCAATGCTATGCGGACTTCACAACTGCAGAGTCCAGACCCCCCCTGGTATTAATATCAGCACACAAAGCGCTCCCGCTGGGAGCTTCATGACTGAGTAGCTGCATGCAGCCTTACATCACCAAGCACAATGCCGAGCATCAGATGGAGTGGTGTAAAGCCGCCCCACTGGACTCCACAGCAGTGAGAATGTGCTCATCTGATGGATGAGTCTGGGTTTAGTGAATGCCAAGAGAACGTAATCCACCTGACTGCATTTGGTCCTTCCACAAGAGTGGGAGCTGTTATAGCAACAGAGGGACTCCATATTAACACCTATGGATGTAGAATGAAGTTTTCTCAATATTCCGTACATCAAATGGATCCATAGGTTTCCATTCACAGAGAGGAGGTGTCACGGGTGTGTCAGAGGCTGCAGACAGTCGCACTGCATCTGGCTGCAGAAGGTCTTCGTCTGGCTTTGCAGAGACCTCCTGACTCTGACTCAGTGGCAACCTTTCTCCTGCTCTAATTGACATGTCTGGACCGGGGTGTTATAGAATCCCAGCCTGCTGCTGGGAGTTGCTGGTGATATTTCCATTTCCCCCAGTTGAGGCTTGGAGTTATAGCAGTCGGCTATATTCCTCTTTGGTGTTGCCGGAGGATGTCTGTGCTTTCTTTCTGAGTCTACTCAAGATAAGTGTTCCCCTTGTTTGTCTACCCCAGCTGTCTTTAGTGGTAGTGGGGATCGACTAGTGTAACCACATCCTTCCCTAAGCAGGGCTTAAAACCAGGGTCAGGCAGGGATTAGGTTCCTGCTCGGCGATAGGTGCAGAACCTATATAGGGACGTTTAGGGCAGACAGGGTGACGTTAGATCTGCCTAGGGTTCTCCACTCTCCCCTTCCATAGTGTTGGTTACTCTTCCCCTTATCCCTTCGTGTTGCACTGAATCTTTCCTGCACAGTGCATGACAGGAGGGCAATAGAGCATTTTCCTGATCTCCAGTGCTAATAAGAGGCCGGTCAGGAGCTGAGAGGTACAGTGGTGATTAGGAGACCTGCAGATTCTGGGTATCATTAGAACTGCTCTGGAAACCTCCATGCTAAGGTACGTCAGGGGAGGGTACTGGTATTAGGACCGAGATTGGTTAGACTGCTGGAACCCAGTGCTAATAGGCGTGAGCTGAGGTCAGTGATGAGCTCAGTTGTGTTAGACGCTTGACTCAATCTAAGTGCTAATAAGCCGTAGGGTGAGGTACAGTGGTGATTAGGGATGCAGATTTGATATTAGATGCTTGGAACTCAGGTAAAGGCGCGGGAGAGGTACGTGTGTTAGAGATTGCAGATTTGGTGTGACTGCTTGAACCAACAAGTGTAATAGCGTCGGAGCTGAGAGTCGGTGATGGACTGGTTTGTATGTAATGTTGGAACCATTAATAGCGTAGAGTGAAGTCAGTGGTGATGCTGAGATTGGGATTGAAGCTCGGAACCCAGTTAAAAGCGTCAGGCGAGGGTCGTGGGTTAGAACGAGATGTATTTGATGCTCTGGAATCCAGTGTATAGGGCGTCAGAGTAGAGTAGTGTGTACCAATTGTTAGACGCTTGGAAACCCATTGTAATAGAGGCGTAGAGTAGAGACAGTGGTGATTGGGATAGATTCTGGTATTAGAAGCTTGGAACTCATCTAAGTGCTAAAAGGCGTAGGAGTGAGAGTCGTGGTGAGGACTCAGATCTGGTATGTTGAACTGCTTGAAATGTAAGGGCGGTCGTGGAGGTAAGGTGTTAGGACTGCTTTGGACTAGACTGCTTGGAAACTATGTATAAAGCGGTCGGGCTAGAGGTACGTGTGATTAGATGCGATCGGGTATTAGAGTCTGAAACCTCAATCTAATCTAAAAGAGGCCGTCAGGAGTGAGAGGTAAGTGGTGATTAGGGACTTGCGATTTGGGTATGTAAATGCTGGAAACCTCCAGTGTAATAGAGGGTCAGAGTGAGGGTACTGGTGATTAGGATTGCAGATTTGGTATTTAGAATGTCTGGAAACCTCCAAACAAGTGCAATAAGAGGCGGTCAGGGTGAGAGGTACAGTGGTGATTAGGAGACTGCAGATTCTGGTATGTTGAATGTCTGGAACCTCAAAGTGTAATAGGGCCGGTCAGAGCTAGAGTACAGTGGTGATTAGGAGACTGCAGATTTGGTAGTTAGAATGCTTGGAACTCCAGTGTAATAGAGGCGGTCAGAGTGAGAGGTACAGTGGTGATTAGGGACTGCAGATTCTGGTATCTTAGAATGCTCTGGAAACCTCCATACTAGTGTATAAGAGCGTCGAGTGAGAGGTACAGTGGTGATTAAGACTGCAATTTGGTATGTTAAACGCTCTGGAAACCTCCAGTGCTAATAAGAGGCGGTCAGGAGCTGAGAGGTACGTGGTGATTAGGAGACTGCAGATTTGGTATCGTTAGAATGCTCTGGAAACTCCATACTAAGTGCTAATAAGAGCGGTCAGGAGCTGAGAGGTACAGTGGTGATTAGGAGACTGCAGATTCTGGGTATAGTTAGAACTGCTCTGGAAACCTCCAATACTAAGTGCTAATAAGAGGCGTCAGGAGCTGAGAGGTACAGTGGTGATTGGGAGACCTGCAGATTCTGGGTATGTTAGAACTGCTCTGGAAACCTCCAGTGCTAATAGAGGCCGGTCAGGAGCTGAGAGGTACAGTGGTGATTGGAGACCTGCAGATTCTGGGTATAGTTAGAACTGCTCTGGAAACCTCCATATAAGTGCTAATAAGATGCCGTCAGGAGCTGAGAGGTACAGTGGTGATTAGGAGATTGCAGATTTGGGTATGTTAGAACTGCTCTGGAAACCTCCATCTAAGTAATAGAGGCCGGTCAGGAGCTGAGAGGTACAGTGGTGATTGGAGACCTGCAGATTCTGGGAATCATTAGAACTGCTCTGGAAACCTCCAATCTAAGTGCTAATAAGAGGCCGGTCAGGAGCTGAGAGGTACAGTGGTGATTAGGAGACCTGCAATTCTGGGTATGTTAGAACTGCTCTGGAAACCTCCAATACTAAGTGCTAATAAGAGGCCGGTCAGGAGCTGAGAGGTACAGTGGTGATTAGGAGACCTGCAGATTCTGGGTATAGTTAGAACTGCTCTGGAAACCTCCATCTAAGTAATAAGAGGCCGGTCAGAGCTGAGGTACAGTGGTGATTAGGAGACCTGCAGATTCTGGGTATCGTTAGAACTGCTCTGGAAACCTCCAATACTAAGTGCTAATAAGAGGCCGGTCAGGAGCTGAGAGGTACAGTGGTGATTAGGAGACCTGCAGATTCTGGGTATAGTTAGAACTGCTCTGGAAACCTCCAATACTAAGTGCTAATAAGAGGCCGGTCAGGAGTGAGAGGTACAGTGGTGATTAGGAGACTTGCAGATTCGGGTATCGTTAGAACTGCTCTGGAAACCTCCAATACTAAGTGAATAAGAGGCGGTAGAGCTGAGAGGTACAGGGTGATTAGGAGATGAGATTCTGGGTATAGTTAGAACTGCTCTGGAAACCTCCAATACTAAGTGCTAATAAGAGGCCGGTCAGGAGCTGAGAGGTACAGTGGTGATTAGGAGACTGCAGATTCTGGGTATCGTTAGAACTGCTCTGGAAACTCTATAAGTGCTAATAAGAGGCGGTCAGGAGCTGAGAGGTACAGTGGTGATTAGGAGACTGCAGATTCTGGGTATCGTTAGAACTGCTCTGGAAACTCCAATGTAAGTGCTAATAAGAGGCCGGTCAGGAGCTGAGAGGTACAGTGGTGATTAGGAGACTGCAGATTCTGGTATGTTAGAACTGCTCTGGAAACCTCCAATCTAATGCTAATAAGAGGCGGTAGAGCTGAGAGGTACAGTGGTGATTGGAGACCTGCAGATTCTGGTCTTAGAACTGCTCTGGAAACCTCCATCTAAGTGCTAATAAGAGGCAGTAGAGCTGAGAGGTACAGTGGTGATTAGGAGACTGCAGATTCTGGGTATGTTAGAACTGCTCTGGAAACCTCCATACTAAGTGCTAATAAGAGGCGGTCAGAGCTGAGAGGTACAGTGGTGATTAGGAGACTGCGATTTGGGTACGTTAGAACTGCTCTGGAAACCTCAACTAAGTGCTAATAAGAGGCCGGTCAGAGCTGAGAGGTACAGTGGTGATTAGGAGACCTGCAGATTCTGGGTATGTTAGAACTGCTCTGGAAACCTCCAATACTAAGTGCTAATAAGAGGCCGTCAGGAGCTGAGAGTACAGTGGTGATTAGGAGACTTGCGTTCTGGGTATGTAGAACTGCTCTGAAACTAATCTAAGTGCATAAGAGGCCGGGTCAGAGTGAGAGGTACAGTGGTATTAGAACTTGCAGATTCTGGGTATAGTTAGAATGCTTGGAAACCTCAATATAAGTGTAATAGAGGCCGTCAGAGCTGGGTACAGTGGTGATTAGGAGACCTGCAGATCTGGGTATAGTTAGAACTGCTCTGGAAACCTCATCAGTGCTAATAAGAGGCCGTCAGGAGCTGAGAGGTACAGTGTATAGGAGACTGCAGATCTGGGTATAGTAGAATGTTGGAAACTCCAGTATGCTAATAAGAGCGGTCAGAGCTGAAGGTACAGTGGTGATTAGAGCCTGCAGATTCTGGGTATGTTAGAACTGCTCTGGAAACTCAAACAGTGCTAATAAGAGGCGTCAGGAGCTGAGAGGTACAGTGGTGATTAGGAGACCTGCAGATTCTGGGTATGTTGAACTGCTCTGGAAACCTCCATACTAAGTGCTAAAAGAGGCGGTCAGGAGCTGAGAGGTACAGTGGTGATTAGGAGACCTGCAGATTCTGGGTATAGTTAGAACTGCTCTGGAAACCTCCAATACTAGTGCTAATAAGAGGCCGTCAGAGCTGAGAGGTACAGTGGTGATTAGTAGACCTGCAGATTCTGGGTATAGTTAGAACTGCTCTGGAAACTCTCCAGTGCTAATAAGAGGCCGGTCAGGAGCTGAGAGGTACAGTGGTGATTAGGAGACTGCAGATTCTGGGTATCAGTTAGAACTGCTCTGGAAACCTCCAATACTAAGTGCTAATAAGAGGCCGTCAGGAGCTGAGAGGTACAGTGGTGATTAGGAGACCTGCAGATTCTGGGTATAGCTAGAACTGCTCTGGAAACCTCCATCTAAGTGCTAATAAGAGGCCGGTCAGGAGCTGAGAGGTACAGTGGTGATTAGGAGACCTGCAGATTCTGGGTATGTTAGAACTGCTCTGGAAACCTCCAATACTAAGTGCTAATAAGAGGCCGGTCAGGAGCTGAGAGGTACAGTGGTGATTAGGAGACTTGCAGATTCTGGTATCGTTAGAACTGCTCTGGAAACCTCCAATACTAAGTGCTAATAAGAGGCCGGTCAGGAAGCTGAGAGGTACAGTGGTGATTAGGAGACCTGCAGATTCTGGGTATCGTTAGAACTGCTCTGGAAACCTCCAATACTAAGTGCTAATAAGAGGCCGGTCAGAAGCTGAGAGGTACAGTGGTGATTAGGAGACCTGCAGATTCTGGGTATCTTAGAACTGCTCTGGAAACCTCCAATACTAAGTGCTAATAAGAGCCGTCAGGAGCTGAGAGGTACAGTGGTGATTAGGAGACCTGCAGATTCTGGGTATAGTTAGAACTGCTCTGGAAACCTCCAATCTAAGTGCTAATAAGAGGCCGGTCAGTAGCTGAGAGGTACAGTGGTGATTAGGAGACTTGCAGATTCTGGGTATAGTTAGAACTGCTCTGGAAACCTCCAATACTAAGTGCTAATAAGAGGCCGTCAGAGCTGAGAGGTACAGTGGTGATTAGGAGACCTGCAGATTCTGGGTATAGTTAGAACTGCTCTGGAAACCTCCAATCTAAGTGCTAATAAGAGGCCGGTCAGGAGCTGAGAGGTACAGTGGTGATTAGGAGACCTGCAGATTCTGGGTATCGTTAGAACTGCTCTGGAAACCTCAATCTAAGTGCTAATAAGAGGCCGGTCAGAGCTGAGAGGTACAGTGGTGATTAGGAGACCTGCAGATTCTGGGTATAGTTAGAACTGCTCTGCAATGGTATAGATGATCGTGTGCGTTGGTCTTAGAATGTTGAACTCCAATCAGTCATAGAGGCGGTAGGTGGAGTCAGGATGGAGACTGGATTGGATTTAATGCTCTGAAATCTATGCATAAGCGTCGAGGAGAGTACTGGTTGGAGACTGCAATTTGGTTGTTAGAACGCTTGAACCTTAGAGGCGTGAGGAGGTACAGTGGATTAGACTGCAATTGGATAATGTTGAACTCCATATAAGCGTAGGTCAGTGGTGATAGGATGGATTTGGTATGTTAAGCTTGGAAACCTACAGTGTATAAGGGTCAGAGCTGAGGTACAGTGTGATTGCTAGTTTGGTAGTTAGATTTCTGGAAACCTCCAATGCTAAGTGCTAATAAGAGGCCGGTCAGGAGCTGAAGGTACAGTGGTGATTGGAGACCTGCAGATTCTGGGTATCGTTAGAACTGCTCTGGAAACCTCCAATCTAGCTAATAATAAGGCCGGTCAGAGCTGAGAGGTACAGTGGTGATTAGGAGACCTGCAGATTCTGGGTATGTTAGAACTGCTCTGGAAACCTCCATACTAAGTGCTAATAAGAGGCCGGTCAGAGCTGAGAGGTACAGTGGTGATTAGGAGACCTGCAGATTCTGGGTATAGTTAGAACTGCTCTGGAAACCTCCAATACTAAGTGCTAATAAGAGGCCGGTCAGAGCTGAGAGGTACAGTGGTGATTAGGAGACCTGCAGATTCTGGGTATCGTTAGAACTGCTCTGGAAACCTCCATCTAATAAGTGCCGTAGAGTGAAGGTCAGGGTGATAGATGCAGTGGTATAGTTAGACTGCTTGGAAATCCTGCTATGGAAGCGTCAGAGCTAAAGTACAGTGTGGATTGGAGACTGCAATCTGGGATTAGAACTGATTCTGGAATCCTACAATACTAGTGCTAATAAACCAGTCAGGAGCTGAAGTACAGTGGTGATTGGAGTGAGATTCTGGTATGTTAGGACTGCTCTGGAAACTCCATTGACTAATAAGTGGCGTAGGAGCTGGAGGTACAGTGTGATTAGGAGACCTGCAGATTCTGGGATATTAGAACTGCTCTGGAAACCTCCAATGCTAAGTGCTAATAAGAGGCGGTCAGAGCTGAGAGGTACAGTGGTGATTAGGAGACCTGCAGATTCTGGGTATAGTTAGAACTGCTCTGGAAACTTCCAGTGCTAATAAGAGGCCGGTCAGTAGCTGAGAGGTACAGTGGTGATTAGGGAGACCTGCAGATTCTGGGTATCGTTAGAACTGCTCTGGAAACCTCCAATACTAAGTGCTAATAAGAGGCCGGTCAGTAGCTGAGAGGTACAGTGGTGATTAGGAGACCTGCAATTCTGGGTATCTTAGAACTGCTCTGGAAACCTCCAGTGCTAATAAGAGGCCGTCAGAAGCTGAGAGGTACAGTGGTGATTAGGAGACCTGCAGATTCTGGGTATGTTAGAACTGCTCTGGAAACCTCCAACTGTCTAATAAGAGCCGGTCAGGAGCTGAGAGGTACAGTGGTGATTAGGAGACCTGCAGATTCTGGGTATAGTTAGAACTGCTCTGGAAACCTCCAAAAGTGCTAATAAGAGGCTGGTCAGGAGCTGAGAGGTACAGTGGTGATTAGGAGACCTGCAGATTCTGGGTATACTAGAACTGCTCTGGAAACCTCCATACTAAGTGCTAATAAGAGGCCGGTCAGGAGCTGAGAGGTACAGTGGTGATTAGGAGACCTGCAGATTCTGGGTATAGTTAGAACTGCTCTGGAAACCTCCAATAGTGCTAATAAGAGGCCGGTCAGGAGCTGAGAGGTACAGTGGTGATTAGGAGACCTGCAGATTCTGGGTATAGTAGAACTGCTCTGGAAACCTCCAATACTAAGTGCTAATAAGAGGCCGGTCAGTAGCTGAGAGGTACAGTGGTGATTAGGACCTGCAGATTCTGGGTATCATTAGAACTGCTCTGGAAACCTCCAGTGCTAATAAGAGGCCGGTCGGGAAGCTGAGAGGTACAGTGGTGATTAGACCTGCAATTCTGGGAAATCATTAGAACTGCTCTGGAAACCTCCAATACTAAGTGCTAATAAGAGGCCGGTCAGGAGCTGAGAGGTACAGTGGTGATTAGGAGACCTGCACATTCTGGGTATAGTTAGAACTGCTCTGGAAACCTCCATTGCTAATAAGAGGCCAGTCAGAAGCTGAGAGGTACAGTGGTGATTAGGAGACCTGCAGATTCTGGGTATAGTTAGAACTGCTCTGGAAACCTCCAATACTAAGTGCTAATAAGAGGCCGGTCAGGAGCTGAGAGGTACAGTGGTGATTAGGAGACCTGCAGATTCTGGGTATAGTTAGAACTGCTCTGGAAACCTCCAATACTAAGTGCTAATAAGAGGCCGGTCAGTAGCTGAGAGGTACAGTGGTGAATTAGGAGACCTGCAGATTCTGGGTATCTTAGAACTGCTCTGGAAACCTCCAGTGCTAATAAGAGGCCGGTCAGTAGCTGAGAGGTACAGTGGTGATTAGGAGACCTGCAGATTCTGGGTATAGTTAGAACTGCTCTGGAAACCTCCAGTGCTAATAAGAGGCCGGTCAGAGCTGAGAGGTACAGTGGTGATTAGGAGACCTGCAGATTCTGGGTATCGTTAGAACTGCTCTGGAAACCTCCAATACTAAGTGCTAATAAGAGGCCAGTCAGGAGCTGAGCAAGAGATACAGTGGTTTTGTAGTCCTACATAGTCTTGAAGAAAACTATATATTTCATACTTCTGCATCTCCCCAAAGAAACATGTTTGTTTTTGTAATTCCTTTGTGTGCATACTAATTTTTGAATGCACCAAGAGTATAATTTGTCATTGTATGTGCATTTTTCATAATGGTGTAGATAAAAAATTGTGTGTACAACGGTGAACAGGTTTGTAGGTTCATTAATTTATGGTTCACACAGACTTACATGTTCTTAAGATTTATATTTTTTTTATGACCCAGAAAATGTTCTTTTAAATCCATCTTTAGCTTTTAATACTTTATTGGCCAGTCTTTGCTCTTGAGGACCATCTTGCATCTTTGTATCATTGAGTTAACAAGCTTCTGCAGATGTTCACAAGTGATGATGTGGTTCCAGGCCTGTATCAGAGACTCAATCAACTCACGCTTGGTGCTTGGCCGTTTCCTAAATATCTCTAATGATACTGTACCTTGTGCCACAAATTATCAATTGGATTGAGGTCCGGGGACTTACCTGGCCAGTCAATAGTAGCCACTTGTTGTTTTTTCCCACTCGTTACTGTCTTAGCTCTGTGACAAGGAGCATTATCATCCTGGAAGGTGTAATCCCCTGAAAACTGGTGTTGGGCAGAAGGCAGCATGTTCTTATGACGGATGTCTATGTATTGTTATGCATTAATCATACCGTCCACAATGCGAAGCCTTCCAACATTCGTTGCAATACAGCGCCAGATCATTACTTTCATTGGCTGTTTCACAAGCTCAAACACTATGGCTTGTACTCCTCATTTGAGAACCTTCTCCAATAAGACTTGACATCATGTCACAAAATGAAAAAAGTGCTTTCATCAGTAAATGTCACATTCTCCCACTCCTCCTTCCTCCATTTTGAGTATTTCGATGCCCAGTTTTCGCCTTTTGTATGGCTGTCATCAATGGCTTTTTTCGGGCCTCGCACCCTCTCAAACCTGCTTCCATACATCTCTTCCTAACAGTTGATGTTGTTACCCCAACATAGCATTTTTCTTGTCATTCTCGCAGAAGCTGACTAAGGTTGAGCTTTCGATTGGCAAGGGATGTTTTTATTACTACACTGTGTGCAGAATTATTAGGTAAATGAGTATTTTGATCACATCATCCTTTTTATACATGTTGTCCTACTCCAAGCTTTATAGGCTTGAAAGCCAACTGCCAATTATGTAAATCAGGTGATTTGCATCTCTGTAATGAGGAGGGGTGTGGTCTAATGACATCAACACCCTATATAACTTGTGCTTAATTATTAGGCATCTTCCTTTCCTTTGGCAAAATGGGTCAGCAGAGAGATTTGACGGACTCTGAAAAGTCAAAAATTGTGAGATGTCTTGCAGAGGGATACAGCAGTCTTGAAATTGCCAAACTTTTGAAGCGTGATCACTGAACAATCAAGCGTTTCATGGCAAATAGCCAACAGGGTCGCAAGAAGCGTGTTGATAAAAAAAAGGCTCAAAATAACTGCCCATGAATTGAGGAAAATCAAGCGTGAAGCTGCCAAGATGCCATTTGCCACCAGTTTTGCCATATTTCAGAGCTGCAACGTTACTGGAGTATCAAAAAGCACAAGGCGTGCCATACTCAGGGACATGGCCAAGGTAAGGGAGGCTGGAAAACGAGAAACATAAGATAAAACGTCAAGACTGGGCCAAGAAATATCTTAAGACTGATTTTTGTAAGGTTTTATGGACTGATGAAATGAGAGTGACTCTTGATGGGCCAGATGGATGGGCCCAAGGCTGGATCAGTAAAGGGCAGAGAGCTCCACTCCGACGCCAGAATGGTGGAGGTGGAGTACTGGTATGGGCTGGTATCATCAAAGATGAACTTGTGGGACCATATCGGGTTGAGGATGGAGAGAAGCTCAACTCCCAGTTTCTGGAAGATGCCTTCTTCAAGCAGTGGTACAGGAAGAAGTCGGGATCGTTCAAGAAAAACATGATTTTCATGTAGGACAATGCTCCATCACATGCATCCAAATACTCCACAGCGTGGCTGGCCAGTAAAGGTCTAAAAGAAGAAAAAATAATGACATGGCCCCCTTGTTCACCTGATCTGAACCCCATAGAGAACCTGTGGTCCCTCATAAAATGTGAGATCTACAGGGAGGGAAAACAGTCCACCTCTCGGAGCAGTGTCTGGAGGCTGTGGTGAGATCTACAGGGAGGGAGAACAGTCCACCTCTCGGAGCAGCGTCTGGAGGCTGTGGTGGGATCTACAGGGAGGGAGAACAGTCCACCTCTCGGAGCAGTGTCTGGAGGCTGTGGTGGGATCTACAGGGAGGGAGAACAGTCCACCCCTCGGAGCAGTGTCTGGAGGCTGTGGTGGGATCTACAGTGAGGGAGAACTGTCCACCTCTCGGAGCAGTGTCTGGAGGCTGTGGTGAGATCTACAGGGAGAACAGTCCACCTCTCGGAGCAGTGTGTGGAGGCTGTGGTGGCTGCTGCAGCAATGTGATCGGAAACAGATCAAGCAACGGACAGAATCTATGGATGGAGGCGTCTGAGGGTCATCGGAAAGAAAGGTGGCTATACTGGTCACTGATTTTTTTTTTTGTTTTTGAATGTCAGAAATGTTTATTTCTAAATTTTGTGCTATATTGGTTTACCTGGTGAAAATAAACAAGTGAGATGGGTATAGATTTGGTTTTTATTAAGTTGCCTAATAATTCTGCACAGTAATAGTTACCTGCACAAACAGAATCCTCCTAAGATAGCCAAATCTAAAAAACCCCACTCCAACTTCCAAAAATATTAAGCTTTGATATTTGAGTCTTTTGGGTTGATTGAGAACATAGTTGTTGGTCAATAATAAAAAGAATCCTCTCAAATACAACTTGCCTAATCATTCTGCACACAGTGTAGTTATCCTCCCTTTTCGTTGACTTCCTGGGCCGACCAGATCTGGGCCTTTCCTGAATTATTCCAAGCTGCTTATGTGTCTGCTTTACAACTCTTTGTGATTACAGCGAACCATCCTTGCGATGTGCGGGCCAGAATAACCCTCTACATACAGTACCACAACACGATCCTCCGCTGATAAAATCTGAAGGCTCCCATCATAATCAGGTCTCTTCTCAAGATTGAGAAACAAAGATTAAAGCAGCAGATGTGACGCAACGTGGTTGTCTACCACATCCAGCTTATGATTGGTCAGACAGGCATCATCTGTGATTGGCTAATCTTGGGACTGAACTTGTCCAATATTTAGTTGTGAGTTTAATTTCCATGTTGTTGCAAAAAGTGCAGGTAAAACAGCTTCAAACGCTAAAAATCTTACGGGTAGACAATGCAAAATTGGATTCTCAACAAAACCATTCATGTTTTATTAGTGTCTAAGGTATTTGACAGAAAGCGTTTTAAAACTGAAAAATCAATATATCCTATGCCTATGCAGGACTTTTGAACAACACTGTAGGTGATCACATACCTGCTGCATAAAAATCAGTGAGCTGAAGAGAGGCGGCTGGGATGTTAGGAGTTAAAGGGAACCTGTCAGCAGTTTTGGCCGATATAAGGTGCGGCCATCACCTTTCAGGGCTTACAGTGGGTACAGAAAGTATTCAACCCCTTTACATTTTTCGCTCTTTGTTTCATTGCAGCCATTTGGTAAATTCAGTAAAGTTCATTTTTTCTCATTAATGTACACTCTGCACCCCATCTTTACTGAAAAACCAGAAATGTAGAAATTTTTGCAAATTTATTAAAAAAGAAAAACTGAAATCTCACCTGGTCATAAGTATTCAGCCCCTTTGCTCAGTAGTGAGGAGAATCACCTTTTGAGCTAGTACAGCCATGAGTCTTCTTGGGAATGATGCAACACATTTTTCCCCCCTGGATTTGGGGATCCTCTGCCATTCTTCCTGGCAGATCCTCTCCACTTCCGTCAGGTTGGATGGTGAACGTTGGTGGACAGCCATTTTCAGGTCTCTCCAGAGATGCTCAGTTGGGTTTAGGTTAGGGCTCTGGCTAGGTCAGTCAAGAATGGTCACAGAGTTGTTCTGAAGCCAGTCATTTGTTATTTTAGCTGTGTTCTTAGGGTCATTGCCTTGTTGGAAGGTGAACCTTCGGCCAAGTCTGATGTCCAGAGCACTCTGGAAGAGGTTTTCATCCAGGATATCTCTGTACTTGGCCGCATTCATGTTTCCTTCAATAGCAACCAGTCATCCTCTTCCTGCAGCTGAAAAACACCCCCATAGCATGATGCTGCCACCACCATGGTTCACTGTTGGGATTGTGTTGGGCAGGTGATGAGCAGTGCCTGGTTTTCTCCACACATACCGCTTAGAATTATCACCAAAAGTTCTATCTTCATCTCATCAGACCAGAGGATCTTATTTCTCATAGTCTGGGAGTCCTTCATGTGTATTTTAGTAAACTCTATGTTGGCTTTCATATGTCTGGCACTGAGGAGAGGCTTCCGTCGGGCCACTCTGCCATAAAGGCCCGACTGGTGGAGGGCTGCAGTGATAGTTGACTTTGTAGAACTTTCTCCCATCTCCCTACTGCATCTGTGGAGCTCAGCCACAGTGATCTTGGGGGACTTCTTTACCTCTCTCACCAAGTCTCTTCTCCCAAAATTGCTCAAATTGGCTGGACGGCCAGGTCTAGGAAGACTTCTGGTGGTCCCAAACTTCTTCCATTTAAGGATTATGGAGGCCACTGTGCTCTTAGGAACCTTGAGTACTGCAGAGATTCTTTTGTAACCTTGGCCAGATCTGTGCCTTGCCACAATTCTGTCTCTGAGCTCCTTGGCCAGTTCCTTTGACCTCATGAGTCTCATTTGGTCTGACATGCACTGTGAGCTGTGAGGTCTTATATAGACAGGTGTGCGCCTTTACAAATCAAGTCCTATCAGTGTAATTACACACAGCTGGACTCCACTGAAGGAGTAGAACCATCTCAAGGAGGATCACAAAAATAGTCTGGGTGAAATGGTGGATGAGGATGAGGAAAAAGCCAATATGCTAAATGACTTTTTTTCAACTGTATTTACACAAGAAAATCCCATGACAGATAACATGATCAGAGATAAAAAAAATTCTCCATTAAATGTCACCTGCTTAACCCAGCAGGAAGTACGGCGGCATCTAAAAATCACTAAAGTTGACAAATCCCCGGGTCCGGATGGGATACACCCCGAGTACTGCAGGAATTAAGTACAGTTATAGATAGACCATTATTTTTAATCTTTAAAGATTCCATAATAACGGGGTCTGTACCACAGGACTGGCGTATAGCAAATGTGGTGCCAATATTCAAAAAGGGGGCAAAAACTGAACCTGGAAATTATAGGCCAGTGAGCTTAACATCTACTGTGGGTAAAATCCTGGAGGGTTTTTTAAGGGATACTATATTGGAGTATCTGAAGAGGAATAACCTCATGACCCAGTATCAGCATGGGTTTACGAGGGACCGTTCTTGTCAGACTAATCTGATAAGCTTTTATGAAGGGGTAAGTTCAGGACTGGACCAAGGGAATGCAGTGGACGTGGTGTACATGGACTTCTCAAAAGCTTTTGATACAGTGCCACAGAAAGGTTGATACATAAAATGAGAACAATGGGGATAGGGGAAAATATGTGTAAGTGGGTTAAGAACTGGCTCATGGATAGAAAACAAAGGGTGGTTATTAATGGAGCACACTCGGACTGGGTCACGGTTAGCAGTGGGGTACCACAGGGGTCAGTATTGGGGCCGCTTCTCTTTAACATATTTATTAATGACCTTGTAGGGGGCATACAGAGTAGTATTTCAATATTTGCAGATGACACTAAACTCTGCAGGGTAATAAATACAGAGGAGGATAATTTTATATTACAGGAGGATTTATGTAAACTAGAAGCTTGGGCTGATAAATGGCAAATGAGCTTTAATGGGGATAAATGTAAGGTCATGCACTTGGGTAGAACAAATAAGATGTATAATTATGTGCTTAATTGTAAAACACTGGACAAACTGTCACTGAAAAAGACTTGGGTGTATGGGTGGACGACAAACTCACATTTAGTGGCCAATGTCAGGCAGCTGCTGCCACGGCAAATAAAATAATGGGATGCATTAAGAGAGGCATAGATGCTCATGAGGAGAACATAATTTTACCTCTATACAAGTCACTGGTGCGACCACACTTAGAATACTGTGTGCAGTTCTGGTCTCCGGTGTATAAGAAAGACATAGCTGAACTGGAGCGGGTGCAGAGAAGAGCGACCAAGGTTATTAGAGAACTGGGGGGTCTGCAATACCAGGACAGGTTATTAGAGAACTGGGGGGTCTGCAATACCAGGACAGGTTATTTAGAGAACTGGGGGGTCTGCAATACCAGGACAGGTTATTAGAGAACTGGGGGGTCTGCAATACCAGGACAGGTTATTAGAGAACTGGGGGGTCTGCAATACCAGGACAGGTTATTAGAGCACTGGGGGGTCTGCAATACCAGGACAGGTTATTAGAGAACTGGGGGGTCTGCAATACCAGGACAGGTTATTAGAGAACTGGAGGGTCTGTAATACCAGGACAGGTTATTAGAGAACTGGGGGGTCTGCAATACCAGGACAGGTTATTAGAGCACGGGTGGGGTCTGTAATACCAGGACAGGTTATTAGAGAACTGGGGGTCTGTAATACCAGGACAGGTTATTAGAGAACTGGGGGGTCTGCAATACCAGGACAGGTTATTAGAGAACTGGGGGGTCTGCAATACCAAGACAGGTTATTACACTTGGGGTTATTTAGTTTGGAAAAGAAGGCTTAGGGGTGATCTTATTACAATGTATAAATATATGAGGGGACAGTACAAAGACCTTTCTAATGATCTTTTTACTCTTAGACCTGTGACGGGGACGAGGGGGCATCCTCTACGTCTGGAGGAAAGAAGGTTTAGCCATAATCACAGACGCAGATTCTTTACTGTAAGAGCAGTGAGACTATGGAGCTCTCTGCCGTATAATGTTGTAATGAGTGATTCCTTACTAACATGTAAGAATGGACTGGATGAAAGTATAATATTACAGGCTATATTCACTAGTTTCCTAGATACAGCGTTGATCCAGGGAGCTAGTCTGATTGCCGGATGTGGAGTCGGGAAGGAATTTTTTTCCCCAATGTGAAGCTTACTGTTTGCCACTTGGGTTTTTTTTTTGCCTTCCTCTGGATCAACATGTTAGGGCAGGTTAGGATAGGATATGGGGAGAACTAGATGGACTTAAAGTCTTCCTTCAACCTTAATAACTATGTTACTATGTTACAAGGAAATGGACGGCATGTGACGTAAATGTGAGCGTCTGAGCAAAGGGTCTGAATACTTATGGCCATGTGATATTTCAGTTTTTCTTTTTTAATAAATTTGCAAAAACTTCTACATTTCTAGTTTTTAATCAGTAAAGATGGAGGCAGAGTGCTACATTAATGAGGAAAAAATGAACTTTTTAGCATTTACGAAATGGCTGCAATGAAACAGAGTGAAAAATTTAAAGGGGTCCGAATACTTTTCGAACCCACTGTATACACAGCATTCTATAATGCTGTATATAAGCCCCCAACCCGACCTGGAAGAACTGAAAAATAAGTTTTATTATACTCACCTGCGGGGCGGTCCGGTTCGAGGGGAGTCGCTGGTCTTGTCGTGCTCCTCCCATCTTCTTGCGATGCCGCTCTCCTGCTTGCTTTTGTGGATGACGCGACCCTGAATCATCCACACAGGCTCCCCAGCATCAGGCTCCCCAGCATCGCGCTCCAGCGCAGGCATACTTCTCGGTCCTGTTGAGGGCACAGCAAAGTCCTGCAGTGCGCAGGTGACAGGGCTCTTTGACCTTTTCCGGCACCTGCACACTGAAGTACTTTGCTCTGCCCTCAACAGGACCGAAAAGACACAACACTGGAAATAATGGCGTGTAAAATATTTAGGTAAATCAGACAGTTTCTCAGATGATCAATCAACTGAGCACACCTGGGCCAGTAGCATATGGACAGTCGTATGAATACAAAAAGCAGCACAAGAAGAACAAAGAAACGACCATATGTCCAATTAAATGTATATTTTATTAGTCATCTACTAAATATGGAATTTAAAACATTTTGCTACAGTACACATCCTTAAGTTATTAAATGTATTTGCTCATGATTCTTTATTGGTTTAGTGATATCCTGGGCTCATGCCTTACAATCCATAGCGCTGATTATATCAGCCGCTCTCTGCTGTATTTTATTATCACAATATTATGCTCGGCGTACTTACTGTTATATACATACTTTTTTTGGACACCTGTTTATATACATTGTTATCACATTGATTTGGTTTTCGTTACACAATTTTTACTGTATAACCCTAGTTGTGGTTTTTGTGGTCATTTCTCTGCCATCTTGTGGTGTGTGACATATACACAAGCACACAGGCACGTTACCTTATTTATGATATTGAGTTGTTCCCTGGACATGGATTCCAGCACTGTGGTTATATATAGAGTTATATGTATATTTGCACATAAGCACTTTATTTATTTTAGCTGTAAAATCAGTTGTTCACCGATTTTGCTGTTGTGGATGTATACAGTGACATATATATAAACTTTTCTGCATGTGATAAACCCTTATGTAATTGCCCTTACTGCTATTTTAAGGATGTGTACTGTAGCAAAATGTTTTAAATTCCATATTTAGTAATGACTAATAATATATACATTTAATTGGACATATGGTCGTTTCTTTGTTCTTCTTGTGCTGCTTTTGGTCCTCAACAGGACCGAGAAGTATGCCTGCACAGGAGCAACGGTGCTGGGGAGCCTGCGTGGATGATGCAGTCGCGTCATCCACAAGAAGGAGGGCGGCGATCATAAGATGGGAGGAGCAGGACCAAACCAGCGATGCCCCTCGGACCAGACCGCCCTGCAGGTGAGTATAATAACTTGATTTTCAGTTCTTCCAGGTCAGGTTGGGGACTTATATACAGCATTATAGAATGCTGTGCATAAGCCCTGAAAGGTGATGGCCACTTCTTATATAGGCCAAAACTGCTGACACGTTCCCTTTAACTCCTCTCCGGTAATGTAGCTACTGTTCTTACTCGGCCAGGCTCTACGAGTCCAGCTCCATGGAAACTAGCTATACATTTTGTAAGATAAAAGATCACATTTCTGGAGAACCAGAGCAGAGCAAGTAACTCTAACCTTATTTTCTTGTGGTCTAACTAAAACAATTTATTAATATGAGAATAACATTTTAACTTATAGGCATAGGTTGGAAAATGTTGCCATAAGGCTTCTATCTTAGAATTCTTGAGAAATGCACCATTGTATATACACACCTGTACTTTGTGTCTCCCCCACCTCATTGTAGATTGTAAGCTCTCACGAGCAGCGGCGGCTGATTTTGCTTTAATTATTGTATTGTTAACATTACTTATGACTTGTGTTTGAAACTGTTAAAATGTAAAGCGCTGCGGAATATGTTGGCGCTATATAAATAAGGATTATTATTATTGAGAGCAGTGTGAATACTCCTTAAGAGGTAAATGGAATTCATTTACATAAAAGACAAAAATCTACTGAACAATGGGACATTACTTTCACTAATTTATGACTGTCACGATAATACGAATATGCTCATATTCTATGTACACTTCTTTGTGCAGGCATGTTGCTGCAGTCCCCTGCCTGCCTGTGATTCTAGCCCCTTCTTCCCACTCACCCCCTACCACTAGCTTCTCCAAGCTGATGTTACGTGAAACCATAGATGCCAGCAGCACAAAGAGCAGTTTAAGCACATGGTTTTCGAAATTCCTTTGTTCCTTCAAACGTGAATATAATAACCCTGAATATTTCTATAGGCAGGAAACTTACATATTTGTAATCTACATCCTTGGGGCTATTCACCACATTGTTTGGCAACGTCTGTGCCCACTGGAAAGCGAGTAAAGGTTTTCTGCCTCACCGTAATAAAAAGACCTATGATGAGTGGTCTTAAATGAAAGATAATCCCGTAAGCAAACCTATGATAGTCCTGCCTCACCCTACGAGCTTCCCCCCAAGAGTTATTGCCAGTAGGTTTTCATAACTTTCAAAAGGGAGCGTAACCAGCCCACCCTGTGATGTCATCGAGGGGGGAGACCCTTGGTTTTGGACAAAAGTATAACATTTAGATTCACAAAGGGGGGGTAATTTGCCCAGGGTGCCAGCTAGGATACAGCTGTGCTAATGAACCATTTTCCATTGGGGAAAATGCACCTCCCCCTACTCCACATGGCTTGCTATTGCCTGTATATACTGTAGTTGTCTCTCTTTGTAACATCTTTTGTAAACACTGTCTATTCTTTTTGGAGTAAAATCTATAAAATGAACTAGTTCCGTTTTCCTTGCTCTCTAAACTTATCGTCACGTCTCCATGCTAAATCCATGCTACCTAGCGGGTAGGCTGCTGACCCGATATTGATTTTAATATAGAACTAGGAGCTGGTGGCAGCGAGTGCTCTGGGCATTTTGGGAGACTCTAGGGATGGAACAGAGGTTTTATGTGTGTATTTCCCACCTGAGATTGGCGAAATACATACCGCCCTCCCTGCAGAGTGCCCAATAGCCAGTACACGACCAGGCAACCCTTCTTGTGACAACTTATCTTTCGTGTAGTTCCCTGACTGACCTGAGGGTAAGGGGGCGCCAGAGAGCTGCAAGTTCCAAACCGGAACTGGAAAGTGGGATATAATAAATCTCTAACAACTGGGGGGCAACCGCACAACCCCCAGTTCCTGACAATGACCTTTCTATCATTCTTATGTGGATAAAAAACTTTATGGCAGGGGTCACCGATGACTGCAACAGATCCCAGCTGTTCCTCTTCATGCTTTTGTCACTAGCGGCACATGGTGACTGTGACCGAGATCCCAGCTATTCTTCTTCATGCTTTAACTGGCGGCACATATTTACTGTGACAGGGATCCCAGCTGTTCCTCTTTATGCTTTTGTCACTGGCGGAACACTGACTGTGACCGAGATCCAGCTATTCTTCTTCATGCTTTAACTGGCGGCACATATTTACTGCGACAGAGATCTGCAGCTGTTCCTCTCTTCCATGCTTTTGTCATGGGCGGCACATGATTACTGTGACAGAGATCCCAGCTGTTCCTCTTCATGTTTTTATCACGGGCGGCTCACAGTGACTGCGACAGAGATCCCAGCTCTTCCTTAGGCTTTTGTCATTGGCGGCACATGATGACTGTGACAGAGATCCCAGCTGTTCCTCTTTTATGCTTTTGTCACTGGCAGCACGCAGTGACTGTGACAGAGATCCCAGCTGTTCCTCTTCATGCTTTTGTCACAGCGGCTCACAGTAACTGCGACAGAGATCCCAGCTCTTCCACTTTATGCTTTTGTCACTGGTGGCACATGATTACTGCGACAGAGATCCCAGCTCTTCCACTTTATGCTTTTGTCACTGGTGGCACATGATTACTGTGACAGAGATCCCAGCTCTCTCTTATGCTTGTCACTGGTTACACTGTGACAGATCCCAGCTGTTCCTCTTTATGCTTTTGTCACACTGTGACTGTGACAGAGATCCCAGCTGTTCCTTTAGCTTTTGCACTGGTGGCACACTTGACTGTGACAGAGATCCCAGCTGTTCCTCTTTATGCTTTTGTCACTGTGGCACCTGTGACTGTGACAGAGACCCAACTGTCCTCTTGCTTTTGTCACAGGCGGCTCACAGTGACTGTGACAGAGATCCCAGCTGTTCCTCTTCATGCTTTTGTCACTGGTGGTCACACTGTGGACTGTGACAGAGATCCCAGCTGTTCCTCTGTTTAATTTTTCTTTTGTGTCACTGGTGGTCACACTGTGACTGTGACAGAGATACCCAGACTGTGTCCTCTTTATGCTTTTGTCACTGGGCGGCTCACAGTGACTCGTGACAGAAGATCCCAGCTGTTCCTCTTCATGCTTTTGTCACTGGTGTCACACTGTGACTGTGACAAAGATCCCAGCTGTTCTTGTTTATGCTTTTGTCACTGGTGTCACACTGTGACTGTGACAGAGATCCCAGCTGTTCCTGTTTATGCTTTTGTCACTGGCGGCACATGGTGACTACGACAGAGATCCTAGCTGTTCCTCTCCATGCTTTTGTCACAGCAGCTCACAGTGACTGTGACAAAGATCCCAGCTCTTCCTCTTTATTCTTTTGTCACTGACGGCAGGCAGTGACTGTGACAGGGGATCCCAGCTGTTCATCATCGTGTTTTTTGTCACTGGCGGCACACGGTGACTGTGACAGTGATCCCAGCTGTTCCTCTTCATGCTTTTGTCACTGGTGGGACACATAAGTACATGATCAATCTGTCATGAGTAAAACCCAATATTTCTCAAGAGTATGGAAGTTTAGTGGAGGGGTATTAGGATATTTCTACACATACTGTACAGGGACAATGTGTGCCAAACATTACAATAATTTTACTGGTTGTCAATGAGAGTTATAGGTATCTCTGTGACACTATCACTTGTGACAGTGATGTGTAGGGATCTTGTGACAGTTAAATATGAGGATCTCTCTCCAACTCGTGACAGAGATGTAAGGGAATCTCTCTACTTGTGATCGTGATATATGGGGATCTCTCTCCCACTTGTGACTTTGACTTGAGGGGGATCGTTCTCCCACTTGTTGTTGTGACTTATGGGGCAATTCTCCTACTTATCACTGTGACATATGGGGATCGCTCTTCCACTTTTATTGTGACCTAAGGGAATTTCACTTTGGTCTGGGAACATGACAAACGATGATGACTCTCCCATTTGTTTCTGTTATATAGAGGGATTGTTGCTACTATGACGTAGGGGGTTGGCTTCCCTACTTCTGATCATAAGGTAAGCGGAACAATCGTTCTCTTCCATTGTTATTGTGACAGGAAATCATCTACACTGTGCAGAGTTGTCTCCCATATGACTGTGATGCAGGGGATCATTCTCCGGTTGTGGCTGTGATGCAGGGGATCATTCTGCCTGTGACTGTGATGCAGGGGATCATTCTCCCGGCTGTGACTGTGATGCAGGGGATCATTCTCCCGGTTGTGGCTGTGATGCAGAGGATCATTCTCCCGGCTGTGATGCGGGGGATCATTCTTCTGGATGTGACTGTGATGCAGGGGATCATTCTCCCGTTTGTGGCTGTGATGCAAGGGATCATTCTCCCGGCTGTGACTGTGATGCAGGGGGTCGTTCTCCCGGTCGTGGCTGTGATGCAGGGGATCATTCTACTAGTTGTGAATGCGATGCAGGGGATCATTCTCCCGGCTGTGACTGCGATGCAGGGGATCACTCTCCCAGTTGTGACTGTAATGCAGGGGAACATTCTCCCGGTTGTGGCTGTGATGCAGGGGATCATTCTCCCGGTTGTGGCTGTGATGCAGAGGATCATTCTCCCGGCTGTGATGCGGGGGATCATTCTGCAGGCTGTGATGCAGTGGATCATTCTTCTGCATGTGACTGTGATGCAGGGGATCATTCTCCCCAGCTGTGATGCAGGGGGTCGTTCTCCCGGTTGTGGCTGTGATGCAGGGGATCATTCTCCCGTTTGTGGCTGTGATGCAAGGGATCATTCACCCGGCTGTGACTGTGATGCAGGGGATCATTCTCCTAGTTGTGACTGTGATGCAGGGGATCATTCTCCCAGCTGTGATGCAGGGGATCATTCTCCCGTTTGTGGCTGTGATGCAAGGGATCATTCTCCCGGCTGTGACTGTGATGCAGGGGGTCGTTCTCCCGGTCGTGGCTGTGATGCAGGGGATCATTCTACTAGTTGTGAATGCGATGCAGGGGATCATTCTCCCGGCTGTGACTGCGATGCAGGGGATCACTCTCCCAGTTGTGACTGTGATGCAGGGGAACATTCTCCCGGTTGTGGCTGTGATGCAGGGGATCATTCTCCCGGTTGTGGCTGTGATGCAGAGGATCATTCTCCCGGCTGTGATGCGGGGGATCATTCTGCAGGCTGTGATGCAGTGGATCATTCTTCTGCATGTGACTGTGATGCAGGGGATCATTCTCCCAGCTGTGATGCAGGGGGTCGTTCTCCCGGTTGTGGCTGTGATGCAGGGGATCATTCTCCCGTTTGTGGCTGTGATGCAAGGGATCATTCACCCGGCTGTGACTGTGATGCAGGGGATCATTCTCCTAGTTGTGACTGTGATGCAGGGGATCATTCTCCCAGCTGTGATGCAGGGGGTCATTCTCCCGGTTGTGGCTGTTATGCAGGGGATCATTCTCCCAGCTGTGACTGCAATGCAGGGGATCATTCTCCCGGCTGTGACTGCGATGCAGGGGATCACTCTCCCAGTTGTGACTGTGATGCAGGGGAACATTCTCCCGGTTGTGGCTGTGATGCAGGGGATCATTCTCCCGGTTGTGGCTGTGATGCAGAGGATCATTCTCCCGGCTGTGATGCGGGGGATCATTCTGCTGGCTGTGATGCAGTGGATCATTCTTCTGCATGTGACTGTGATGCAGGGGATCATTCTCCCAGCTGTGAAGCAGGGGGTCGTTCTCCCGGTTGTGGCTGTGATGCAGGGGATCATTCTCCCATTTGTGGCTGTGATGCATGGGATCATTCTCTCGGCTGTGACTGTGATGCAGGGGATCATTCTCCGGGTTGTGGCTGTAATACAGGGGATCATTCTCCTAGTTGTGACTGCAATGCAGGGGATCATTCTTCTGGATGTGACTGTGATGCAGAGGATCATTCTCCCAACTGTGACTGTGATACAGGGGATCATTCTCCCGGCTGTGGCTGTGATGCAGGGGATCATTCTCCCGGCTGTAACGGTGATGCAGGGGATCATTCTCCCGGGCTGTGACTGTGATGCAGGGGATCATTCTCCCAGTTATGACTGTGATGCAGGGGATCATTCTCCCGGTTGTAGCTGTGATGCAGGGATCATTCTTCTGGCTGTAATTGTGATGCAGAGGTTCATTCTCCCGCTGTGACTGTGATGCAGGGGATCATTCTCCTGGCTGTGATGCAGGGGATCATTCTGCCTGTGACTGTGATGCAGGGATCATTCTCCCAGCTGTGACTGTGATGCAGGGGATCATTCTCCCGGTTGTGGCTGTGATGCAGAGGATCATTCTCTCCGGCTGTGATGCGGGAGGATCATTCTGCAGGCTGTGATGCAGTGGGATCATTCTTCTGCATGTGACTGTGATGCAGGGGATCATTCTCCCAGCTGTGATGCAGGGGTCGTTCTCCCGGTTGTGGCTGTGATGCAGGGGATCATTCTCCCGTTTGTGGCTGTGATGCAGGGATCATTCCCCGGCTGTGACTGTGATGCAGGGGATCATTCTCTGGTTGTGGCTGTGATGCAGGGATCATTTTCCTAGTTGTGACTGCGATGCAGGGGTCATTCTCCGGGCTGTGACTTTGATGCAGGGGATTGACTCTTTCTCCCGGCTGTGCTGTGATGCAGGGGATCATTCTCCTGGCTGTGATGCAGGGGATCAATCTGCTGTGACTGTGATGCAGGGGATCATTCTCCCAGCTGTGCAGGATCTCTCCACGTGATGCAGGGGATCATTCTCCCGGTTGTGGCTGTGATGCAGGGATCATTCTCCCGGCTGTGACTGCGATGCAGGGGATCATCTCCCGTTGTGAGGACTGTGGATGCAGGGGATCATTCTCCCGGTTTGTGGCTGTGATGCAGGGGATCATTCTCCCGGTTGTGGCTGTGATGCAGAGGATCATTCTCCCGGCTGTGATGCGGGGATCATTCTGCTGGCTGTGATGCAGTGGATCATTCTTCTGCATGTGACTGTGATGCAGGGGATCATTCTCCCAGCTGTGAGCAGGGGGTCGTTCTCCCGGTTGTGGCTGTGATGCAGGGGATCATTCTCCGTTTGTGGCTGTGATGCAAGGGATCATTCTCCCGGCTGTGACTGTGATGCAGGGGATCATTCTCTGGGTTGTGGCTGTGATACAGGGGATCATTCTCCTAGTTGTGACTGCATGCAGGGGATCATTCTCTGGATGTGACTGTGATGCAGGGATCATTCTCCCACTGTGACTGTGATGCAGGGGATCATTCTCCGGCTGTACTGTGATGCAGGGGATCATCTCCGGCTGTGACTGTGATGCAGGGGATCATTCTCCCAGTTAGTGACTGTGATGCAGGGGATCATTCTCCCAGTTGTGCTGTGATGCAGGGGATCATTCTTCTGGCTGTACTGTGATGCAGGGGTTCATTCTGCCGGCTGTGACTGTGATGCAGGGGATCATTCTCCTGCTTGTGATGGCAGGGGATCATTCTCCCAGTTGTGGTGGACTTGTGATGCAGGGGATCATCTGCCGTGATGCAGTGGCTGTGCATGACAGGAGGGATCATTCTCCCGCTGTGAAGCGGGGATCATTCTCCGTGGCTGTGATGCAGTGGATCATTCTTCTGGATGTGACGTGTGATGCAGGGATCATTCTCCCAGCTGTGATGCAGGGGTCGTTTTCCCGGTTGCGGTTGTGATCAGGGGATCATTCTCCTAGTTGTGACTGCGATGCAGGGGATCATTCTCCGGCTGTGACTGCGATGCAAGGATCACTCTCCCAGTTGTGACTGTGATGCAGGGGAACATTCTCCCGGTGTGCTGTGATGCAGGGGATCATTCTCCCGTTGAGGCTGTGATGCAGAGGATCATTCTCCTGGCTGTGATGCAGTGGATCATTCTTCTGGATGTACTGTGATGCAGGGGATCATTCTCCAGCTGTGACTGCGATGCAGGGATCATTCTCCCGCTGTGACTGCGATGCAGGGGATCACTCTCCCAGTTGTGACTGTGATGCAGGGGATCATTCTCCGGGTTGTGGCTGTGATGCAGGGATCATTCTCCCGGCCGTGATGCAGGAGAACGTTCTCCAGTTTGTGGCTGTAATGCAGGGGATAATTCTCCCGCCGTGATGCAGGAGTACGTTCTCCCAGTTGTGGCTTGTGATGCAGGGGATCATTCTCCTAGTTGTGACTGCAATGCAGGGGATCATTCTTCTGGTGTGACTATGATGCAGGGGATCATTCTCCCAACTGTGACTGTGATGCAGGGGATCATTCTCCCGGCTGTAACTGTGATGCAGGGGATCATTCTCCCAGTTATGACTGTGATGCAGGGTTCATTCTCCCGGCTGTGATGTGATGCAGGGATCATTCTCCTGGCTGTGATGCAGGGGATCATTCTGCTGTGACTGTGATGCAGGGGATCATTCTCCCGGTTGTGGCTGGATGCAGAGGATCATTCTCCTGGCTGTGATGCAGTGGATCATTCTTCTGGATGTGCTGTGATGCAGGGGATCATTCTCCCAGCTGTGATGCAGGGGTCATTCTCCCGGTTGTGGCTGTATGCAGGGGATCATTCTCCCAGCTGTGCTGCAATGCAGGGATCATTCTCCCGCTGTGACTGCGATGCAGGGGATCACTCTCTCCAGTTGTGACTGTGATGCAGGGGATCATTCTTCCGGATGTGGCTGTGATGCAGGGGATCATTCTCCACGGCCGTGATGCAGGAGAACGTTCTCCCAGTTGTGGCTGTGATGCAGGGGATAATTCTCCCGGCCGTGATGCAGGAGAACGTTCTCCCAGTTGTGACTGCAATGCAGGGGATCATTCTCTGGATGTGACTATGATGCAGGGGATCATTCTCCAACTGTGACTGTGATGCAGGGGATCATTCTCCCGGCTTGTAAACTGTGATGCAGGGATCATTCTCCAGTTATGACTGTGATGCAGGGGTTCATTCTCCCGGCTGTGACTGTGATGCAGGGGATCATTCTCCTGCTGTGATGCAGGGGATCATTCTGCCTGTGACTGTGATGCAGGGGATCATTCTCCCAGCTGTGACTGTGATGCAGGGGATCATTCTCCGGTTGTGGCTGTGATGCAGGGGATCATTCTCCCGGTTGTGGCTGTGATGCAGGGGGATAATTCTCCCGGCCGTAATGCAGGAGAACGTTCTCCCAGTTGTGACTGCAATGCAGGGGATCATTCTTCTGGATGTGACTATGATGCAGGGGATCATTCTCCCAACTGTGACTGTGATGCAGGGGATCATTCTCCCGGCTGTAACTGTGATGCAGGGGATCATTCTCCCAGTTATGACTGTGATGCAGGGGTTCATTCTCCCGGCTGTGACTGTGATGCAGGGGATCATTCTCCTGGCTGTGATGCAGGGGATCATTCTGCCTGTGACTGTGATGCAGGGATCATTCTCCCAGCTGTGACTGTGATGCAGGGGATCATTCTCCCGGTTGTGGCTGTGATGCAGAGGATCATTCTCCCGGCTGTGATGCGGGGGATCATTCTGCAGGCTGTGATGCAGTGGATCATTCTTCTGCATGTGACTGTGATGCAGGGGATCATTCTCCCAGCTGTGATGCAGGGGGTCGTTTTCCCGGTTGTGGCTGTGATGCAGGGGATCATTCTCCCGTTTGTGGCTGTGATGCAAGGGATCATTCACCTGGCTGTGACTGTGATGCAGGGGATCATTCTCTGGGTTGTGGCTGTGATGCAGGGGATCATTCTCCTAGTTGTGACTGCGATGCAGGGGTTCATTCTCCGGGCTGTGACTTTGATGCAGGGGATCTTTCTCCCGGCTGTGACTGATCCCCTGCATCACAGCCAGGAGAATGATCCCCTGCATCACAGTCACAGCCGGGAGAAAGATCCCCTGCATCAAAGTCACAGCCCGGAGAATGAACCCCTGCATCGCAGTCACAACTAGGAGAATGATCCCCTGCATCACAGTCACAGGCAGATTGATCCCCTGCATCACAGCTAGAATGATCCCCTGCATCACAATCTGCCTGTGACTGTGATGCAGGGGATCATTCTCCCAGCTGTGACTGTGATGCAGGGGATCATTCTCCCAGTTATGACTGTGATGCAGGGGATCATTCTCCCAGTTGTAGCTGTGATGCAGGGGATCATTCTTCTGGCTGTAATTGTGATGCAGGGGATCATTCTTCTGGTTGCAATTATGATGCAGGGGATCATTCTCCCGGTTGTAGCTGTGATGCAGGGAATCATTCTGCTGGATGTAATTGTGATGCAGGGGTTCATTCTCCCCGCTGTGACTGTGATGCAGGGGATCGTTCTCCAGGTTGTGACAGTAATGCAGGGGATCATTCTCCCGGTTGTGGCTGTAATGCAGGGGATCATTTTCCTGGCTGTGACTGTGATGCAGGGGATAGTTCTCTTGGTTATGACAGTAAAGTAGGTAGATTGTTCCTTCTCGCAGTTACAGTTTTGATGTAAGGTGAGCATTCTCTCAGTTGAGGAACAGCTGGGATCTTTGCTGGTTGTGACTGATGTAGGGAGATCGTTCTTCTGGTTGTGACGGATGTAGGGAGATCATTTTTCTGGTTGTGACGGATATAGGGAGATCGTTCTTCTGGTTGTGACTGATGTAGGGAGATCGATCTTTTGGTTGTGACGGATGTAGGGAGATCATTTTTCTGGTTGTGACGGATATAGGGAGATCGTTCTTCTGGTTGTGACTGATGTAGGGAGATCGATCTGGTTGTGTCTGATGTAGGGAAATCGATCTGGTTGTGACGGATATAGGGAGATCGTTTGCGTTGTGCGAGAGATCGTTCGGTTGTGACGGACGTAGGGAGATCGTTCTGGTTGTGACGGATAGGCAGATCGTTCTGCTGGTTGTGACTGATGTAGGAGATCGTTCTGCTGGTTGTGACGTGTGTAGGGAGATCGTTCTGCTGGTTGTGACTAATGTAGGGAGATCGATCTTGCTGGTTGTGACGATGTAGGGAGATCATTCTTCTGGTTGTGACGGATGTAGTGAGATAGTCACAACCAGCAGAACGATCTCCCTACATCTGTCACAAACAGAAGAACAATCTCCCTACATCTGTCACAACCAGAAGAACGATCTCCCTACATCAGTCACAACCAGCAGATTGGATGTAGGGAGACAGATCTTCTGGTTGTGAATGATGTAGGGAGATCGTTCTTCCGGTTGTGACGGATGTATGGAGATCGTTCTTCTGGTTGTGACGGATGTCGGGAGATCGATCTGCTGGTTGTGACGGATGTAGGGAGATCGATCTTCTGGTTGTGACTGATGTAGGGAGATCGTTCTGCTGGTTGTGACGGATGTAGGGAGATCGATCTTCTGGTTGTGACTGATGTCGGGAGATCGTACTGGTTGTGACGGATGTCCGGAGATAGTTCTGCTGGTTGTGACGAACGTAGGGAGATCATTCTGGTTGTGACGGACGTAGGGAGATCGTTCTGGTTGTGACGGACGTAGGGAGATCGTTCTGGTTGTGACGGATGTAGGCAGATCGTTCTGCTTGTTGTGACTGATGTAGGGAGATCGTTCTGCTGGTTGTGACGGATGTAGGGAGATCATTCTTCTGGTTGTGACGGATGTAGGGATATCGATCTTCTGGTTGTGACTAATGTAGGGAGATCGTTCTGCTGGTTGTGACAAATGTAGGGAGATCATTCTTCTGGTTGTGACGGATGTAGTGAGATAGTCACAACCAGCAGAACGATCTCCCTACATCTGTCACAACCAGAAGAACGATCTCCCTACATCAGTCACAACCAGCAGATTGGATGTAGGGAGACAGATCTTCTGGTTGTGAATGATGTAGGGAGATCGTTCTTCCGGTTGTGACGGATGTATGGAGATCGTTCTTCTGGTTGTGACGGATGTCGGGAGATCGATCTGCTGGTTGTGACGGATGTAGGGAGATCGATCTTCTGGTTGTGACTGATGTAGGGAGATCGTTCTGCTGGTTGTGACGGATGTAGGGAGATCGATCTTCTGGTTGTGACTGATGTCGGGAGATCGTTCTGGTTTTGACGGATGTCCGGAGATCGTTCTGCTGGTTGTGACGGATGTAGGGAGATCATTCTGGTTGTGACGGACGTAGGGAGATCGTTCTGGTTGTGACGGACGTAGGGAGATCGTTCTGGTTGTGACGGACGTAGGCAGATCGTTCTGGTTGTGACGGATGTAGGCAGATCGTTCTGCTTGTTGTGACTGATGTAGGGAGATCGTTCTGCTGGTTGTGACTGATGTAGGGAGATCGTTCTGTTGGTTGTGACGGATGTAGGGAGATCATTCTTCTGGTTGTGACGGATGTAGTGAGATCGATCTGCTGGTTGTGACGGATGTAGGGAGATCGATCTTCTGGTTGTGACTGATGTAGGGAGATCGTTCTGCTGGTTGTGACGGATGTTGGGAGATCGATCTGCTGGTTGTGACGGATGTAGGGAGATCGATCTTCTGGTTGTGACTGATGTCGGGAGATTGTTCTGGTTGTGACGGATGTCGGGGGATCGTTCTTCTGGTTGTGACGAATGTCGGGAGAACGTTCTTCTGGTTGTGACGAATGTCGGGAGATCGATCTCCATACATCAGTCACACCCAGAAGATCTATCTCCCTACATCTGTCACAACCAGAAGAACGATCTCCCTACATCAGTCACAACCAGCAGATTGGATGTAGGGAGATAGATCTTCTGGTTGTGAATGATGTAGGGAGATCATTCTTCCAGTTGTGACGGATGTATGGAGATCGTTCTTCTGGTTGTGACGGATGTTGGGAGATCGATCTGCTGGTTGTGAAGGATGTAGGGAGATCGATCTTCTGGTTGTGACTGATGTAGGGAGATCGTTCTGCTGGTTGTGACGGATGTAGGGAGATCGATCTTCTGATTGTGACTGATGTCGGGAGATTGTTCTGGTTGTGACGGATGTCGGGGGATCGTTCTTCTGGTTGTGACGAATGTCGGGAGAACGTTCTTCTGGTTGTGACGAATGTCGGGAGATCGATCTCCATACATCAGTCACACCCAGAAGATCTATCTCCCGACATTCGTCACAACCAGAAGAACGTTCTCCCGACATTCGTCACAACCAGAAGAACGATCCCCCGACATCCGTCACAACCAGAACGATCTCCCGACATCAGTCACAACCAGATCGATCTCCATACATCAGTCACACCCAGAAGATCTATCTGGTTGTGACTGATGTAGGGAGATCGTTCTGTTGGTTGTGACGGATGTAGGGAGATCGTTCTTCTGGTTGTGACGGATGTCGGGAGATCGATCTTCTGGTTGTGACGGATGTAGGGAGATCGATCTTCTGGTTGTGACGGATGTCGGGAGATCGATCTTCTGGTTATGACTGATGTAGGGAGATCGTTCTTCTGGTTGTGACGAATGTCGGGAGATCGATTATCTGGTTGTGACTGATGTAGGGAGATCGTTCTTCTGGTTGTGACTGATGTAGGGAGATCTTTCTTCTGGTTGTGACTGATGTAGGGAGATCTTTCTGCCGGTTGTCGCTGTGACACTGACATAGGTAAATTGTTTGTTCTCTTGGTTGTGACTGATGTAGGGAGATCGTTCTTCTGGTTACTACTGATGTAGGGAGATCGTTCTTCTGGTTGTGACGGATGTGGGGAGATCGATCTGCTGGTTGTGACGGATGTAGCGAGATCGTTCTGCTGGCTGTGACGGATGTAGGGAGATCTTTCTGCCGGTTGTCGCTGTGACACTGACATAGGTAAATTGTTTGTTCTCTTGGTTGTGACTGTGACACAGGTATATCATTCTGCTGGTTGTGACTATAACATAAGGGCCATCATTTTCTTGGGTGTGATGTATAACGATAACTTTGGATGGGACAGTGATTCTGGAGATGTTTTTTCCATTTGTCCTATAGAGCGCATTCACTTGTGATGTATGGTGACAATTCTGCTCAGGATAATTTCAAAGTTTTGAGAATTACATGTTGGGATAATTTTCAATGCTGTGTGGGACAGACTGATCCAGATAGTGTGATATTGGAGTGCTAAAAGCTGAGCTCCTTTTGAAGGGAGAGTTCCTAGTTCTGACGTCCGTGACTCCCTGGATAAGAAAAGAAGATAACAAGAGGGATCACCACCAAAACCAATGAAGGTTACATAATAACATAGGACTTACCGTGATTCTGTTAACATTCTCCATCCAGAAGGTCTTGGCCTGTTCCATCCGGTAGTCATATTCCTTTCAAGCATAAAATACAATAACCAGTTACATGCACAAGCCGAATCTCCAGCCATGATAATCATTAGGATACACTAATCACATCTGACCAGTTTGCAGCACTAAGTACCTTACTGGGAGTGGGAGTCTTTGCTGAGAAACCCTCCACCTGATAGTCTTTATAATATGAAGATTCTGTGACATTCATCTCATCCGATGGCGACCTCAGTTCTTCAAGGATGTCTTGACTGAAACCAGAAAATAAAAGCATCAAATCTTCATTCTGTGGTCAGTACAGTCTATCCACTCTTAGGTGGGTACAGTATTTTCACACATCTCTCTCTGGAGCGTTCAGTATACTCCCACATCTCTCTCTCAGGTGGGTACAGTTCACTCGCACTTCTCTCTCTCAGGTGGCTACAGTTCACTCACACATCTCTCTCTCAGCTGTTGTCATGAAACGGGGGTGTTTGGTTGCCCCCTAGTTCAGCGGGGATTTATTATATCCTACTTTCCAGTTCCAGTTTGAAACTTGCAGCTCTCTGGCGCCCCCCTTACCCTCAGGTCAGTAAGAGAACTACACCTAAGATAAGTAGTCGCCAGAAAGGCTGCCTGGTCGTGTACTGGCTATTGGGCACACTGCAAGGAGGGCGGTATGTATATCCCCAGGCCTAGGTAGGTAATATACCTGTAAAACCTCCGTTCCATCCCTGCCAGAATCTCCCAAGTACCCCAGAACACACTTTGCTGCCACCAGCTCCTCGTTCTGATATTAATATCAATATCGGGTCAGGAGCCAACCCAAATGGTAGCGTAAATTTAGCACAAGTAAGGAAAACAAAGCTAGTAAATTTTATAGTTTTACTCCAGAAAATATAGGCAGTGTTTACAAAAATATAAAAGATGTTACAATAGAGACAATTGCAATATAAGCAGGCAATTACAAAATAAAAAGGAATTAAAAGATGAACTTACAATTCTCAGTCAATGACACGCCATGTGGAGGAGGGGGAGGGTAGTTCCCAAGGACCAGGATTCACTCCGCAGCAGGGATGGTATATGCTATCTCCCCAGGTCTGAACAACAGCCTGAATGAGCCTCCTGGCCTTATACCTTTCCCTGGATGACATCACTGGGTGGGCGGAGCTATGGAATGCACTCCCCTTTTGAAAGATATTAACAAACTTATAAGTTCCATAACTCTGGCTATGAGGCTCACAGAGTGACGGCAGGACTATCATATGTCTTCTTACAAAATTGACTTTTAGTTAAAACCAAACATGCTGTGGCTGTGTGGCTCGGTCGGGTAGAAATCCGTTTCTCGGATTCTGGTGTTCACCGACATTTCAAAACCCACCTGCGGGTAGCTCTAAACATGCAGATGCTAAAAATGTAAGTTTCCCGCCTCTATTCCTAATCTGCGCCATTATATTTGGTCCTTAAGGAACAAAGGGATTTCCAAAACCATGTGCTTTTCCACAACGGATGAGTGAGCTGATCACCAACACATTCCCGAGACAGGAAGAAAGAGTGAGATAGAATTACACAGTGCTGGCAGAGAAAACTGCAGCTGTGTGTCAGTCCAGCAAGGAGAAAGAGGGAGGGGGTAGAAGAGGGGAGCTGCGGCTTCATGGGGGGAATGTCTGTGAGCTGTGCCTGCATGTCATTCCCAAACCAAGGAGGTGCAGCAGAGCTCTGTATGTGTGACTAGAACAATAAAAATACGTCATATTTCCTGACACCTCCCCCTTTTGGACTGCGGTACGGAGGCAGGACCTCTCGGTACTCCTCCAT